>CAJHUC010000996.1:0-64878 GCA_905146915.1 Ostreobium quekettii | reverse complement strand
GCCAATTCCTTGGGCTTGCCAATTATTTCCGCAAATTCCTTCGGGGGTTTTCCCACATGGTGGGTCCCTTGGTCGCCCTCACCCGGGACAAACACGCTTTCCAGTGGGGTGAGCCTGAGCAGACGGCTTTTGATTGGGTCAAGGACGCCCTCACTTCGGCCCCCCTTCTCCGCATGCCTGTGTTCTCCCAGCCGTTTGAGGTGGTTGCGGATGCCTCGGGCTATGCGCTTGGGGCTGCCCTCCTCCAGGATGGGCAACCCATCGCGTTTGTCTCCCGTAAGCTCGGGAAGGCGGAGGTTAATTACTCCGCCACTGAACGCGAGCTTCTGGCGGTCGTCCACGCCCTTCGTGTGTGGCGTTGCTTTTTGGAGGGCGCCTCTTTTCGGGTCGTCACGGACCATTGTCCCTTGACGTATCTAAAGTCCCAGGTACACCTCAGCTCCCGCCAGGCTCGCTGGTCGGAGTTCCTGCAGCAGTTCGATTTTGCCTGGGAATATCGCCCGGGCCGAATCAACTGCGCCGACCCCTTGAGTCGGCATCCGGCCCTTGATCCCACTAACGATTCCGCGGCTCTACCCGCGTCGTCCTCTGCGCCCACCCCGGCCACGCCCCCTCCGGTTGCATTCATTGCGGCTCTGTCTCAGCCCTCCCGCACCAGTCAGCGTCTCTCCGGCCTCGCTCAGGACCTGGCGACCGCCTGTGTGGAGTACGTGGATCTGCAGCGTGATGCCGCTCGCCATCGATTGGTACGCCATGGCGCCCTTTGGTACCACGGCGATCAGGTCTTCGTGCCTCCTTCTATGCGGTTGCGCATCATGGAGGCAGGTCACTGCCCCTCCTATGCCGGCCATTTTGGGGAGACGAAGACGGTTGATTTCATTCACCGTTATTATTATTGGCCTCACAGCCGTCGCGACATTGCGGCGTTCATGGCCGGGTGTCATACCTGCCAGGTCTCCAAGCCTCGTGCCGGTCCCTCCACGGGGGAATTGCAGCCGCTCCCCATCCCGGCTCACGAGTGGGCCAGCGTTTCCATGGACCTGATTGCACACCTCCCGCGTACCTCCTCTTTCCCTCACTACGACGCCATCGTCGTTTTTGTGGATCGCTTAACCAAAATGGTCCATATCGAGCCCACGCACAGCGCGATTGACGCTGTTGGCTTAGCCGACATCTTCATGGAGCGGGTTCACCGTTACCATGGGATTCCCGACTCCATCATCTCCGATCGGGGCCCTCAGTTTACTTCGGCCTTCTGGCAGGCCTTATTGTCCCGCCTTGGCGTGCACTCTCACCTCTCCTCTGCCTATCACCCCCAGACGGATGGGCAGACGGAGCGCACAAACCACACCTTGGAGGACATGTTGCGGTGGTATATTGGGGCTGCACATACTAATTGGGATCGCCTCCTCTCTTGCGCTGAGTTCGCCATCAACAATGCAAAACAAGAGAGCACAGGTTTCTCCCCCTTCTTTCTCAATTATGGGCGCCACCCTCAGACCCCTTTTTCTCAGTCGCTGCCCCTCAAACAGCGCACCTCGCTGCCCCTTCGCAGCAATGGCCGCGGTCCCCTGCGTCGAACCGCCAAGGCCTGGGCTCAAGCCCACCTGCCTCAGATCCCCGGTGTGCCTGCCTTCCTCCAGGATCGGGCCTCCGCGTTACACCGTGCCAAGCAATGTTTGCAGAATGCCCAACAGCGCATAAAGCACTGGGCAGATCTTCGCCGGAAAGCCGAGTCGTTTCAAGTGGGGGATCTGGTGCTTTTGTCCACCCAGAATCTCCACTTGAAACACCCCGGTACCAAGAAACTTTTGCCCAAGTGGCTGGGCCCATTTCGGATTCAGGCCCGCATTAATCCCGTTGCTTTCTGGCTAGATCTGCCTGTCGCCCTGCGCCGGTTGCACCCTGTTTTCCATGTCTCCCTGCTTCGCCGGTATATCCAGGGCCATTCGGTGTTGCCTCCCCCCCTCCTCCTGTCCTTTTGGATGAGGAGCTCGAGTACGAGGTCGAGGCCCTCCTCCAGAAGACCGTTGTCCGCCGTGGTCGGACTAGTCAGCCCTACTACTTGGTTAAATGGAAGGGTTATGACATGAGCCACAGCTCCTGGGAGCCTCTCCGTAATCTCACCCACTGTGAGGAAGCCTTACAGCGCTTTGCGCTTCAGGCTCAGCAGGACCCTTCGCTCATTCGCTCTCCTACGGAGGCATTTCAGCCGCCGCTTCGGCGCCCTCCGTTGTCTTCGACCTAGCCCTTGGCTGGTCCACATGCTCCTCTTGAGCCTCCTCTTTCTGTGCCTTGTTTTGCAGCCCTCGTCTCCGGCTGGATGAGCCTGCTCCGCCTTCCCCACTGGTCTCCGGGCCGGGGGACATTTACAGGATGCTCGCGGGTTCACTCTTCTGATCGGGTTGGCTCTGCGGGATGCTTGCTCTTCCCCCTGTGGGGGTAATATGGGGCCATTCTTCCCCTCTTCTCCTTGCCCTCCCCTGCCTGACCGCCCAGGGGTTTTCGGCGCGCCTTGGGTACTACTGCGGCCCCTATAGGGTGCCCGCGTGGCCTCCCATGGCTTGGTACGGGTCTAGAGGCACGCGATGGCGGATTTTTCATGGACCATCCGAGGGGCGCTACACTGGACAGGTCACCCCCTTCCTTGTGCATTACCCCTTGTTACGCCTCTTACCCATTTTGGGGGGGCAGCTTCGGCGGGCCTCCCCCTCTGGTGTGCCTCTCCCAGCCCCGTTCTTACCGGGGTCCAGTTGTATCTTCTGCCTGGCCGTTTCCCCGCCGGGAGTTTCTCCGCGGTCTCACCTATCCTGCCGCCGATGTCCGCATTCGGCATCCACGGCCCCATCCCATTTGATTATATTATATTGTTGCGGGGGCGCTCCCCTTCGCTGCCACATCCCACCGTCTCCCTGGGATTTTCTCGTGGCCCTCCATCTTTGTTCCGCCTCACCTCCTCGATGGCGTTCGTCGCCCCCGCCTCTCCCTTCGTCCCCCGTCCCTTCGGCGGGCTCTCGACGTTTCCCCTCCCCCCGTACCCCCCGCTTCTTGTGTCCCTGGCTTACCCGACTTCGGTCGGTAGCGGGTGTGATGTGCTAACTTCCGTTGCCGGGGGTATCGACAACTCCCCTACAGTAACCGGCCCAAGAGGGCTACAGTTACGATAGTGTAGGGGTTAGAGTGCTTAGACCGGCACTAGGGCGATGGCCACCGGTACCTGGGGTACCCCCAGGTACCGGCGCTCGGGTGTGGCCCCAAGTACGTAGTACTTGGTGTCCGGTGCTGGGTCCCAGCTTAATGGCCTTCGAGCGCCCGCACCGGCACGCTCTCTCACCCCCTATTGCGCGCTGCCGCGCAACATCGGATCTCCGCCCGATGGCGTGCAGATCCGGCGTAATCGGGGCGCACGCTTGTTCAGAGTACGCAGCAGGGCCCGGGGCCACGGGGTCGTAAGGCCTACGTCCTTCAGCCGGTGGCAGCAACGGTCATGAGACAGCGGGGGTGCGCAGTCGCCCCCGCGGGAGTCGGCAGTGAGCCAGGAAGAACAATTACAGTCAGACACTTCGCCCCCTACATCCAAATACCCGTCCGACCGTCACACCTCCGAGTGTGCTAGTACATAAAGACACAGCCACAATGCACTATACAAAACGGGCCACCGGTCACCACCAAAACAGCTCCACAACTCCCCATACTCGGCCCCCATTATCCAGGTTGCAGTACATAAGGTTCTGCACCTTTAAGTCACCCATACATCCGCATATTTAGACAACAAAGGCCAAGAGGTAAATCAAACCATTATGCTATAAATATGGAGTTGTACACCATTATCTAAAGATAATGAGAGAATCAATGGTCCACTGCATCTACCCCAAGTGTTTCCACAACACCAAGATTACCAATTCCCACACCAGAAGATGCCAATTTAGCTTAACCCCAAATAGCCATGTCGCACTAAACATCAAAGGAAAAGAACCACCACTGCCGGCGTGCTGCATGATAGCCAGAAGTGGCAGCGCATGCGCGGGTTGGTGTTAGCACTGAGCTTGGTCCGCTGCTCACGAAAGATGAGGCGACCATTCTTGAGGCGGAGTCCTCAAGGAGGATAAGGGGGGCGCTCTACACCTGGTTGAAGAAAAGGAAATCCAACATCGCAAAGCAAGCCGTGCGGAGTAGGTGTAGATCCCCCGTAGCTGAACCGAAGTCCAAGATGGAGCGCATGACATCCGCAGGAACTGGGCGATAGGAATATGCCTGTTCCGGCTCTTGTCAATGCCATGCCTTGGTGAGCCTCCGGGTGATGGAATCAACAGCGGAGAAGTCGATGTGACCCATCGACTAGTGCACCATGGAGATCGTGGCCAGATATTGGGGCAAATTGCAGAGTCTGACGCATCCCTTCTGTTGCAAAAAGCGAATGTAGCAGTAGATCAAAGATGGCCGCACAGGGAGCACCGCGAGGTTGTTCGCCTTGCAAAAAGTGGCAAACTTGGAGAACTTGGAATGCATCGATCGCCTTGAAGACTCCATGTAGAATGAGAGGAATTGTCCCCGTTGCAACCAAAAAGGGGATGGTCAGTAGGCATGACATCCACCGGGAGTGGGCCCGCGACCGGTAATCCTTTGGGGAGAACACAGCGTCACCACCCCCGATTTGAGCTCTGACACCATGGTTGAATGTGGAACGCCTACAAATTCCACCAAGGGGGAGGAAGAATAGCTGGAATGGATAGAACCCCCGATGTGAACATGCCCGGCCAATGAGGAATAGCCATCTCCCATAAGGCAAGGCGACAGAGCTGCGGGAACCACATGGCGGATGGCCAGTCTAGGGCCAAGACCACCGTTTCCATGCCTTTGCGCACCGTCAGGGACGCCGCCAGTTGCGGGAGAAGTAACCAAGGTGGGCTGGCCCAATTGGCCTCACTCATCCACTTCTGGAGGAATCATCCATCCTCACTAAGAGCGGGTCGCGATGCCGCGAAATGAACTTGGTGAACCGCACTAACCGGTACCCGGGGGTATCGACAACCCCCTACAGTAACCGACCCAACAGGGCTACGGTTACGATAGTGTAGGGGTTAGAGTGCTTAGACCGGCACTAGGGCGGTGGCCACCGGTACCTGGGGTACCCCCAGGTACCGGCGCTCGGGTGTGGCCCCAAGTACGTAGTACTTGGGGTCCGGTGCTGGGTCCCGGCTTAATGGCCTTCGAGCGCCCGCACTAGTAGCTCTCTCTCACCCCCTGTTGCGCGCTGCCATGCAACATCTGGTTTCGGAGCCGGGTTCCCGCAAACCCGGCGACCTTTTTCAGCCCCACCCCTCCCTCGCGGTGCGGCCCCTCCCCCTCCATTGCTGGGCCGCGCCGCCTCCCTTCGATCGACGGCATCGCCGAATCCCGGCCATTTTTCGGCCACCCCATCGCCATGTCCGAGGAGGCGACTTCCGGCCAGGCCATTGGCGGCGACGGCGATGGTCAGCCGCTACCGGCCATTTCTGTGGCACAGCCAGGTGGCGTGGTCTCCACGCAGCCGATCGCCACGCCCCTCCGGGCCCATTCGGCCAAAGGGGGCACAATTTTCGAATCGGCTGGGGGGGACATGCCCCCCACCTCCTCCCATCACCGGGCGAGTACACCCCCGCCGGTGCGCCCGATCGCTGGGGCGCCCGATGCTTTGTCTCACAGCCCGACCCGGCCTCCTCGCCCCGCTCCTTTGGGGCCACCTGCTCTGCCTGATGCCCGTGCTTTGGCCGGTCGGCTCCTTCCCTTTTTGCAGGAGCATCTTCGCCATCTGTTGGCGGGAATGGGCTCCTCTAGCAGCCCTCCCCCCTTGCCGCATTCTGGCCCGATCGCGGCCACCACCTCCCTCGCCTCGATGCCCCTGTTTTCAGTGGCTACTGCGGGCTCCATCTCGGGGCCATGGGCTGCAATTCCGGCCACCGTAATGGCTTCTGTGGCGGCTGCCCCTATGGCCCCCCCCGCCTTGGGCTTGGCGGCGACTTCCGGCCTTGGGGATCCGATGGGTTCTCAGCTTGGCTCTCTGCTGCTTCCTGGTTCGGGATCCCGGGGAGAGGCTCTGGCTGTGCCTCCCCTATCTGCTATGCCGCAGGTTGCTCCGCCCTCTCTTGGATCGGCGTCCACCGATGAGCTCTCTCGTCAGGTGGTGTTCCTTCAGGGCCAGCTGTCCGCCCTGGAGGCCTACCCTTGCGGGTCCGCTATTGGCGCCTCCGGCTCCCCTCCTCTGCCTCGGGGGGTACCTTTGTTGCCGACCTTCTCTGGTGATCCCAAGGGCGATCGGTGGGACCAATTCTTGGTCCACTTCGACGCCCATTGCCGCCTCTACCACCACGACCACGACGACGCCTACTGCATCAACCTTCTCCTAGTCCTCCTCAAGGGGGCCGCGGCGGCTCACTGGCGCCTCCATCTGCAGGCGAATCCCACCCCCGCTACGTGGGAGGAGGCCCAAGCTGTGATGCGGTGCGGCCCCTTCACGCACCCACCCACCTTGCTGGGTCTCACCCTCCAGATCCAGGAGTTGGCCGCCCGGCCCCCGGCCACCGTCTTTGAATTTCTCATGCGCATGGACATGCTTTTCGGTGAGTGGGGCGCCGCGGGGGCTGCTGTCCCAGAGATCGATCGGATCTTCTGGGTTTACAGCGGCCTCCCTGAGCCCCTCCGCACACGTTTGTTGGCCGACCCTGCGGATCAGGCTTGGGGGCCGCACTCACATCAGCAGTTCCGGCAGTTGTTGTGGTCGTTCATTCATCATGATCCTGCCCTGGGCCGCAATTCCAGTCGCGCTGGTTCCTCCCGTTCCTTGGCAGTGCGTGATCGTCCAGGTGATCGCTTCCTCATGGGGTGTAAGCGCTCCTTTGATGGGGCGGATCCTTCCCGCCCTCCGGTTTGCAGCCGCCGGGGATCTGACCTTCCGCCTGACGATCCGGCTGAGGGTGTGCCCCTGACTGGTCGACTCCCCCACGCCCTCTGGCTGGCCACCCGCGCCCGTGGACCACATGGCGCCTGCGTCTGGTGCTTGGAGGAGTACACCCAGCCCCGCAGGAGGAGCGATCCACCTCATTGCACCTTCCAGCAGGATCGTCGTCGCCACTTGCCCCCTCCTGATTGGCTGGTGAGTCTCCCCGCTTTTCCCCAGTGGTGCTCTCGGTTGTCTGTCCCCCTTGGGCTGGTGGCGCCCATGTTGAGTGTGGGTACGACTCCTGCTTCCCACCCACCTTCTTTGTCCTCGGGCTTTTCTCATCAGCCTCTCTTACCTTGCTGTTCTGCTGCGGATCCTCGGGGGGAGCTTACTTCCTTTTCGCTCCCCCCCCTTCCCCCCTTGTCTGCTCTTCCTCCCTGTTCCGTGCCTCCCTCTCTGTCTCTCGGGGGTCCTGCGTCCTCTCCTCCGGCCCGTGGCCCTCTGTCGAGTTTGATCCCACTCTCGTCCTTGGCGGCCGTCTCTTTGTGGCCAATTGCACCCCTTGCCGCCCCGAGCCCACTTCCTTCTTTGGCCTCCCACTCACCCTTGGGGCCCATTTCCTCCTTGGGTACTCCGGGATCTGGCCTCTCGTCTCCGCTCGAGACTCTTGTTGTCCCCTTGGACCACTCACCTGGTGACGGGCCTTCGGGATCCGACCCCCCCCGATTCCCTGCCGCCCTGCGCGATCTGCCTCTTCTTGCGGCCATCGTTCCCGGCGCGCCACCCGCGACCGCTACTCGGCCTTGGCGCTTGCTCCAGTCTGACCTGATCACCCACGGTCGTCCCCGCTTGGGTTGTGTGCGGCCTGTCCCTCCTCGCCTCACCCGCCTCCCGTTTCGGGCACGCCTTGCTCGTCTGGGCCCTCTCCGGTTCGTCGGGATTGGTGGAATCGCGAGGATCGCGCCATCTTGCGCCCTGAGTTTGCGCGCATTGCGCAGTGGGTGGGCCGTCCCTTTACGCTTGACGCCTGCGCTGATCCCCTGAGCCGTAATGCCATGGTCCCCAACTTCTATTCCCCCACCCGGGATTTCCTTCGGGAGTTTCTGGCGGGCCACTATGTCTGGCTCAATCCCCCGTTCAGCCGCAAGGACGAATTCATTGATCACTACCTTGCCGGGAAGGCGCGCTCCCCTTCCGACACCAGTGCCTGTATCTTGGTGCCGGCTTGGCGCAAGGCCGCGCACCCGGGTCTTCGTGGCATGCAGTTGGTAGCTCAGTATGCGCAAGGGACACCCCTTTTTACCGCCCCGTGTACGGATGGCTCCCACACCCCTCTTCCGGGCATTCCTTGGGGGGTGAATGTCTTCTATGACCCCCCTCGGCCCGCCATCTGTTCTGCCCGCCAAATTGATGAGGGCCGCTTGGCCCTTTGTCTTCCGGGCCGCCTTGCCGGCGCTCCTGCTCAGTGCCTCCTTGACATTGGCGCCCAAGGTACCCATTACCTCTTGCAGCAATTCTGCGAACAGAATGGGATTTCTTATACCCCTCTCGCCGGCGTTGTGGTGCAGGTGGCTTCTGGCCACACTACTCCCATCGTCGGGGAGGCGGTGATCACCGTTCAGATCAAGGCCTATCGGGAATGGTTGCGTTGTGTCGTCCTCCAGATGACCCCCGGCATTGATCTGATCCTTGGCGACGGTTGGCTCCTCCGCCGTCGTGCAACGATCAACTATGGCGCTTGGTTTGTCATTTTGCGTGATGACATTCATGATCGCTTCATCACCCTTCAGATGACTCCTGCCTCGGCTCCCTCCCGGGTCCCTAGCCCCCCCTCTTCCTCCTCGGGCTCTGCCGCCGTTCTGGCCGCTTCGGCCCCCCCGCCCCCATTGTTGAACTACCTTCAGACCAAGCGGGCTCTGCGGAAGCGATGCGCGACTTTTCTGGCGGTTTTGCGCCCCACTGATCCGCTGGATCCGGAGCCCGACGCCCCCGACACGGTGGGGGCGGACCCGATCATTGCCCCTCCTGCCTCATCTAACCAGGCTGATCCTGTGCGCATCCAGCGTATCTTGGATCGCTTCCCTGTGGTCTTTAAGGATGCGCTGCCTGGCCTCCCCCCCCCGTTGTCCGGAGGACGTCACTATCGACTTGGTTGAGGATGCGGCCCCCGTCAACCGGGCCATGTTTCGCTATTCGTGCCCTGATCTTGAGGAGATGAAAGCCCAACTTCAGTACCTGGTCGAGCGCCAGCTCATTCGCCCCAGCACCAGCCCCTGGGGCTTCCCGGTCCTTTTGGTTCGTAAGGCGAATAGGACGCTCTGCATATGCGTCGATTACCGCACACTAAACAAGTTAACGGTCCATAACCATTACCCGATCTCCCGGATCGACGACATATTGAACATGCTTGCGGGGGCCCGGGTCTTCTCCTCCCTTGACCTCATGCAGGGCTATTACTAGGTTCGTATTCAGGACACCGACTGTCCGAAAACGGCCTTTAAGACCCCCTTCGGCAGCTATGAGTTTCGGGTCCTCCCGTTTGGTCTCACAAATGCCCCCGCGGTTTTCCAATCTATGATGAACCGCATTTTTGGCCCCTATTTGGGTCAGTTTGTCTTGGTTTACTTGGACGACATCCTCGTCTTCTCCCGCTCCGCTGAGGAGCACGAGATCCATCTGACCCAGGTCTTGGAGAAGTTGCGTGAGCATCAGCTCGTTGCCCGCTTGGAGAAGTGTCGCTTCAACGCCGCCTCCATTCAGTACCTGGGTCACATTGTCTCCGCTGATGGGATCCGGGTGAATCCCGCCAAGGTCATAGTTGTTCGTGACTGGCCTTGCCCTTGGACCCCCCGCCAGGTCCGCCAATTCCTTGGGCTCGCCAACTATTTCCGCAAATTCCTTCGGGGGTTTTCCCACATGGTGGGTCCCTTGGTCGCGCTCACCCGGGACAAACACACTTTCCAGTGGGGTGAGCCTGAGCAGACGGCTTTTGATTGGGTCAAGGAAGCCATCACTTCGGCCCCCCTCCTCCGCATGCCCGTATTCTCCCAACCGTTTGAGGTGGTTGCGGATGCCTCGAGCTATGCGCTTGGGGCTGCCCTCCTCCAGGATGGGCAACCCATCATGTTTGAGTCCCGTAAGCTCGGGAAGGCGGAGGTTAATTACTCTGCCACCAAGCGCGAGCTTCTGGCGGTCGTCCACGCCCTTCACGTGTGGCGTTGCTTTTTGGAGAGCGCCTCTTTTCGGGTCGTCACGGACCATTGTCCCTTGACGTACCTGAAGTCCCAGGTCCACCTCAGCTCCCGACAGGCTCGCTGGTCAGAGTTCCTGCAGCAGTTCGATTTTGCCTGGGAATATCGCCCAAGCCGAATCAACTGCGCCGACCCCTTGAGTCGGCATCCGGCCCTTGATCCGACCAACGATTCCGCGACTATACCAGCGTTATCATCTGCGCTCACCCCGGTCGCGCCCCCTCCGGTTGCGTTCATTGCAGCTCTGTCTCGACCCTCCTGCACCGGTCAGCGCCTCTCTGGCCTCGCTCAGAACCTGGCGGCCGCCTGTGCGGAGTATGCGGATCTGTAGCGTGATGCGGCTCGCCATCGCTTGGTACGCCAAGGCGCCCTTTGGTACCACGGCGATTAGGTCTTCGTGCCTCCTTCTATGCGGTTGCGCATCATGGAGGCAGGTCACTGCCCCTCCTATGCCGGCCATTTCGGGGAGACGAAGACGGTTGATTTTATTTACCGTTATTATTATTGGCCCCACAGCCGTCGCAACATTGCGGCATTCCTGGCCGGGTGTCATACCTGCCAGGTCTCCAAGCCTCGTGCCAGTCCCTCCACGTGGGAATTGCAGCTGCTCCCCATCCCGGATCACGAGTGGGCCAGCATTTCCATGGACATAATTGTGCACCTCCCGCATACCACCTCTTTCCCTCACTACGACGCCATCATCGTTTTTGTGGATCGTTTAACCAAAATGGTCCATATCGAGCCCACGCACAGCGCGATTGACGCTGCTGGCTTAGCCGACATCTTCATGGAGCGGGTTCATCGTTACCATAGGATTCCCGAATCCATCATCTCAGATCGAGGCCCCCAGTTTACTTCGGCCTTCTGGCAGGCCTTATTGTCCCGCCTTGGCGTGCAGTCCCACCTCTCCTCTGCCTATCATCCCCAGACTGACGGGCAGACGGAGCGCACAAACCGCACCTTGGAGGACATGCTGCGGCGGTATATTGGGGCTGCACATACTAATTGGGATCGCCTCCTCTCTTGCGCTGAGTTCGCCATCGACAATGTGAAACAAGAGAGTACAGGTTTCTCCCCCTTCTTTCTCAATTATGGGCGCCACCCTCAAACCCCTTTTTCTCAGTCGCTGCCTCTCAAATAGCGCACCTCGCTGCCCCTTTGCAGCAATGGCCGTGGTCCCCAGCACCAAACCGCCAAGGCTTGGGTTCAAGCCCACCTGCCTCAGATCCCTGGTGTGCCTGCCTTCCTCCAGGATCGAGCCTCCGCGTTACGCCGCGCCAAGCAATGTTTGCAGAATGCCCAACAGCGCATGAAGCACTGGGCAAATCTTCGCCGGAAAGCCGAGTCGTTTCAAGTGGGGGATCTGGTGCTTTTGTCCACTCAGAACCTCCATTTGAAACACCTCGGTACCAAGAAACTCTTGCCCAAGTGGCTGGGCCCATTTCGGATTCAGACCCGTATTAATCCCATTGCTTTCCAGCTAGATCTGCCTGTCGCCCTGCACCGGTTGCACCCAGTATTCCACGTCTCCCTGCTTTGCCAGTACATCCAGGGCCATTCGGTGTTGCCTCCCCCCCCTCCCCCTGTTCTTTTGGATGAGGAGCTTAAGTACGAGGTCGAGGCCCTCCTCCAGAAGACCATTGTCCGCCGTGGCCGGACCAGTCAACCCTACTACTTGGTTAAATAGAAGGGTTATGACATGAGCCACAACTCCTGGGAGCCCCTCCATAATCTCACCCACTGTGAGGAAGCATTACAATGCTTTGCGCTTCAGGCTCAGCAGGACCCTTCGCTCATTCGCCCTCCTAAGGAGGCACTTCAGCCGCCGCTTCGGCGCCCTCCGTTGTCTTCGACCTAGCCCTTGGCTGGTCCACATGCTCCTCTTGAGCCTTTTCCTTCTGTGCCTTGTTTTGCAGCCCTCGTCTCCGGCTGGATAAGCATGCTCCACCTTCCCCGCTGGTCTCCAGGCCGGGGGACACTTGCGGGACGCTCGAGGGTTCCCTCTCTTGATGTGGCTGGCTCCGCTGGATGCTTGTTCTTCCTCTTGTGGGGGTATTCTGGGGTCATTCTTTCCCCTTTTCCCTTGCCCTCCCTAGCCTGACCGCCCAGGGGTTTTCGGCGCGCCTTGGGTACTATTGCGGCCCCTATAGGTTGCCCGCGTGGCCTCCCATTGCTTGGTACGGGTCTAGAGGCACGCGATGCCGGATTTTTCATGGACCATCCCAGGGGAGTTCGGCTGGACATGTCACCCCCTTCCTTGTGCATTGCCTCTTGTTATGCCTCTTGCCCATTTTGGGGGGGCAGCTTCGGCTGGCCCCCCCCTCTGGTGTGCCCCTCCCCCCCCCGTTCTTACCGGGGTACGGTGGTATCCTATGACTGCCCGTTTCCCTGCCGGGAGTTCCTCCGCGGTCTGACCTATCCTGCCGCCGATGTCCGCATTCGGCATCCACGGGCCCCCCCCATTTGATTACATTCCATCGTTGAGGGGGTGCTCCCCTTCACTGGCACATCCCACCGTATCCCTGGGATTTTCTCGTGGCCCTCCCTCTTCATTCCGCCTCACCTCCTCGACGGCGTTCGTCGCCCCCGCCACTCCCTTCGTCCCCCGTCCATTTGGCGGGCTCTCGACGCCTCCCCTCCCATCGTGCCTCCCACTTCTCGTGTCGGTTTGCCAGCTTCTGGTCTGACGTTGCGGGTCGCGACTAAAGGGGGGGGGGAGTGATGTACCGCACTAACCGGTACCCGGGGGTATCGACAACTCCCCTACAGTAACCGGCCCAAGAGGGCTACGGTTACGATAGTGTAGGGGTTAGAGTGCTTAGACCGGCACTAGGGCGGTGGCCACCGGTACCTGGGGTACCCCCAGGCACCGGCGCTCGGGTGTGGCCCCAAGTACGTAGTACTTGGGGTCCGGTGCTGGGTCCCGGCTTAATGGCCTTCGAGCGCCCGCACCGGTAGCGCTCTCTCACCCCCTGTTGCGCACTGCCGCACAACACTTGGGGTGAAGGGAATTCCACAAGGAAGTGAAACGGTCGGTTGGCCATAGTCCGAACTCCCGTGTAATCGCTTGAAAGACGGGTTGAGCCGTTATTCCTCCCCACCCTTAATCAGCTATAATTGGTTGGGAATCGTGTTGAGCTTGGATGGGATGTACTTCGGATCGATCAACAAAGCTCAAGCTGAACAGATCTGCTACAGTCGGCAGGGAGGACCCTGCAGCTGGTCGGAACCGGTCGTCATGCTGTGGATACAAACAAGGACGACCTGCGCATCCACTAGCAGATGCAGCCGGGCCAAGATCGAGGGGGAATCGACCAGAAAAAAGGCCCGAATGGCAAGGGCCATTGCCTGCAATTCAGGCACATTAATGTGGTCCATCAGCACCCCAAGTGATGCTCCATGCAATGGAAGCACGATGTTGCATGCATGGTGAAAGCAGCGAACCAGTAGCTAGCAACAAAATGTACATCAACTTTTATTCAATTTCTATCTAAATCATGTCATCTTATATGTGCAAGCGCACTAAGCTTAGCCCCATTGCACCTCATTATTGCAAAGGTGCAATGATCGGAATTGTCCAGACATCAATGGTGTTTGCAACGGAGGACAAAAATTCTAGTTCTTGTAAATTTATACATGCGGTGCTTTTCTGGCATGTGGAAAAGCAGCCAAGGCATGGTGCCAGACACGCAGTGGGTTAGCTCCACGATCAGGTGCCCGATTATTGGACATGTGCGGCGACCCCGTACATGTGTGCGATTTTCCTGGGACACCCTGTTCCGTTGCGCAGGAGGCTATTGTGGAGCGGAAACTTTGAATCTGGGCGCAAAATTTGGGTCACACCATATGAGTGAAATGTGCAAGACACGGTCAAAATTTAAGTTAATCAGAGCAAAACTCGCTCCAGGACGTCAATTTGAAGCTGCGGGGTGTCACGCGGTGGGGGAAGGGAGGAAGCAGGACGGAGGGAGGACACCCCAAATACGGTGACCTGATCATGGAGCTAACCAGTGGCCTAGCTGTTTGATGAACGTGACCTGCGTAAGGCGACAATGCACAGCATGCTAGAGTTGCTCGTCTGCCAAACGTTCGCTTAAAGCATTCTGACCAAGGAAAATGTCGGTGTACCTGCCAGACGGCTAAAAATGAGATAAAACCAAAACTGAACGACAAACTGGCCGGCTGGCGCCCCATACCAGACACATGACCGCCTCCAAGTGTTATGAATGAGGGCGTCCCTCTTATTGTGAAAATTGTCCACAAGCGAGCCAGCGAACACCGGCAGCGGCAACCCGCGCCTGTGCCTCCCAATGCCTCCCGCCTGCTTGACGATCCCGACCAGATCCATCGCCGGGGCAGTGCAGGACATTCTCAGGCGCCGGCGTTTCCCGCCCGCATCCGGCAGTATTCGCTGATCCTACGGCGCTTTCGCGACCACGTGGTCCTTCGCGACTCTGATGGGCCTATCGCCGGGGCAGCCCAAGCCTTTTCGGCGCTGCTGCCTCCGTCCACATCACGCGGATCTTTGCGGTTCTGAAAGCGCTTGTAGCGACCATACAACCCTGGCTGGGTCCACCAACTCCGTAACCCAAACCCATTCTCAGGGTTGATTGGTTTTCTGCTTTTTCAGCCCGAGCCATTCTCGGGCGCTGGGGCCTCCTGTCGGCGCGGACCAGATCTCTGCCGTCCCGAAAACGCTTTTCGCGATCAGGCAGTCCGAAACGGTCCATCTCTAGGGCAGCCGAATACTTCCTCCTGTGCGCCTCCCACTCCCTTTTGGTTTCGGGCGAATCTCCGGTTATCTGACAGCGCTTTCGGCGAGTGGGGGAATACCTCTTCCCGGACAGATGCGCTGCTTTCCCCTGTGATGAATCCCCAGCGGCGCCCTGTGGCGCCGTGTCCGTGAGGCGCTGCCGCCCTCTGGCCATCGTACTTCCGTCGCCAAGGGACCTTCTCAAGGCGGCGGCGCCTCATCCCCGGTTGATCCCGCGGTCTTGGGTCGAGGGCCGGTGTGGGATCTCTTGGATAGACTCGCCAGGGGGCCCCCGGGACCGCAGTCCAGGTCACCTCCCTGGGGGTACCGCACAAGGCTCGTTCGAGAAGAAGATCAGCGCGAGAAAAAGACATGTTTGAGAAGAGGACTCGTTGCGGAGGGGAGCTAGCATCGCTGCCCGGGATCTGTGGGAGACAGGAGGTCGGGAGCTACAAGGTCCCATGGCCGCGCCCCCTCCCGGAGCCCCAAAGAAGGTCATTGTCAGCAAGGGCGGAAAAGGGGCCAGCAATTGGGATCCCCGACACCGCGGCGATCGCCGGGATCCATGCTCGTCGCTCGCGGGATCAAACCCAGCATTTGATTCGCTTGCTTCCGGCCCCCAAGCCAATCTCGGCGTTGGCGACGCGCCAGGAACAGCCCTGCACGTGGCAGAGTATGCCGCGGACTCGCCTTGAACACGCGGAGAGGAGACCTTGCTGCCCGAACGGGACGCGACCCTCGTCGCTGAAATCTCCCCGGTGTGGCTCCCGGACTTTGAGCAGTAGCGCCTTTGGGTGGGCGATGTGCGGGCATGAGATTAGTCGCTCTGTCTTTGCGTGTGGATCCCATCTTGATTCCGGACACCCTATGCCCCAAAACCCACTGACACCATTGACCAATTGGACCACGTTGCAACGTGGACTTATTAGCGGAAGAAGGGGGGTTCCACAGGGAAAGACAGGGGGACTGATATGTCCTGTGGTGTGCGGTAGGGACTGGGTTTGCTGACGTCACACGGCATTTCCGTGTCCAGTACGGAAAAGGCAAAACTAATTGAGGTGAGGCATAGCAGAGCAGAGGGTCAGAGGTGGCCGAGGAACGATGTGCTGGGGGATGCTCACAAGTGTCCTGGTCCATCTCTGGGGATCAAGGGTGTGCAGATCGACTCTGCTTGGACAGATGGTGTCTGCTCTTCCTGTTTCAGGTTTGGGGATATTTTGACGTCGCTGGGGAAGGCGCAGGAGGCGCACATAAAATGAAGTGTTCTGCGGTCGTTTGCAAAGCAAAACCACACAATGCCCTTCAGCCAATCCGCCGAGCTGACCCCAGAACATCAAAAGTTGGTGCGAAACACACACGTATTCGATTGTGTAATATTTTCCAATCGCGCAGGTAGCATCGATATGGCACACCTTGCAGCAGATATTTACGTTTAAAACGTCACTGGTAGTAAGCGGCATGTCTGCGATGCCAACTGTGATGCTATTTTTACACAAAGTGATGCCGTCATGGTGATTGCAATGGCATAGAAGTGGCTGCGATGGCATCAATTTGTGTCAAATGGCGTCGGAATTGGCATCGCAAACAGGCTGTTTCCTACTGGTGCGTGGACCGACTTACCTTATAAATCGATCTTAAAAACGACGTTTGCAACTTCTTACAGACCTCTTTTCAATACAATTCAATTAAAGTAGTCAATATCCGTTCTGCAATGCTCTTATCATGAGATGTGACCCGTAGCGGTTTTGATGTCGATTTGACCCTTCGTTTCAGATTCGATAATAGTTCCGACCACATCGTCGACATCTCGCTCACCTAATGAGTCCCAACGCCTGTGCAAATCTTCATTTGGGGACGCCAACCGCAGTGCTGCTGAAACTAATTGATACTACCACAAACAATTATTGCTATCGCAATCGTGGTGATGGTCCTGCTTGGTGTCAAAGCGGCGGGAGTGGGCAATATGGCGTTTTTCTGCCAGTGTGGCCTACGCTTGCACTCCGCTTGCATTGATTTTTGTAAATCTGGGTGTCAAACGTTTTATACGATGAAAACTTGGGCATCTCTTGCCGATGCCGCCATGTAGAATTTCCTGCCGGTATCGGTATCGATGCGCCAGCAGCAGTGACAGCCCATCTCAAACCTCTGTACACATTCCCGACTAATCCCCCTCCCTCCCCTTTCCTGCCGACGCCGGTGGGGCCCCCGCCGACTTCAACGGAGATTGGCTCTCCTCCCTCAAGCTTTCTGTCTCTTCCGTTTGCTTGCTGCGTGTACCGCTGGTAAACACTTTTATGAAAGAATCTGAAGCAATAGATGCATTGCCCAAATCGCACAAATTGAGGTCAAAAACGTGCGAAATGAAAGGTTTGACCAAACGATTTCAACGCCCACGTCGATAGCTATCCGTCGAGCCGTCCAGCGTGGAAAACGGTGATGCCGTTCGTGAGCTGTGTTAAAAGGAGTATAGGCGCCTCTTTTCATTGTGTAGGAACCTAGAGCCGGACATGGCCAGCTCGCCTTGCCCTTCGGCATAGTTGCCCCCATGATTTCCTCAACACAATTTGTTCGAATCGCGTTTCACCGAATTCGATATGTACATCCACGCCATTCGTCAGTGTGGGTCCACTGAAAATTTCCAAATCCGCCAGATTCGGACCACATGGCCCACGCAATGCTAATCGCAAATAATCTTCCGCCGCATGTGCACAAGCTTCCGTATCAAAGGATGGCCTCCGTAGGTTTAGATACGGATCAGGGCGAGTGACGCATGGCATTACCTGCCTTGAACATCCACATACTGCCCTGCCTCAGCAAGTGAAAACTCCGGTCGAGTGGTGGTGGATAACATTATGTTTTGTTGATTGACACAACACACACTGGACGTGCCAGCAGCACTTCAGACCCGTTTCCTTGCCTCCAGGTATGATTCGCGCCATGATGATGCTTTGGCGGTAGAATACTGGAACAACTTTCGTTGGGTCTGGATTTCATCCTAGATATCTATCACGCACATTCTGAAATCCGGTAGGCGTTGGTGCAGCGTTGATGAAGGTCGATGCGTGGGGCCCACTGAACAGTGATCAACAGCATTCGTGAACTGCACTTGAATCAATGGCTCTGTGGCGTCGATGTTTGCCAGCCCTTCAACAAGGCATCTTGATGCGACAATCCAGAAAAATCAGCTTTGCAGCAATGCTGCAACAGCGGTCGCGTTTGGCGGCCCTGAGATACATTGGAAGTTTGGTAAGCTTTTAGGCAAAATAGATAGGTACTTGAATCAACGTTAACCATTGGAGCTCGTGATCGTGGAGCGCGCTGATGCAAGGGGCTGTCAATATTTCATCAATACGTACCAAATTTCCTGTAGTACATAACCAAAGACTCTGTTGCTGCGGGAACTGTGTGGAGTTTAGGATGCATGGAGATGGCATTGCGAATCTTTGGGTGCGTACCTGTGACATTTGCAGCTCTGGAGCATGCAAACTGCATTAGCTGTGAGCATGTTTGGAAGCAAATAGACTGCTGGAAGGAACTCGATAAGATATTTGTGGCGAGGTTCGAGACTCAAATTTTGAGATGCGGGAATGGCGATATATCGCTCTCACAACAGATGGCAAAATACTACCATACGATATGAGGCGGGCATCATCCTGGCAAACTAAATCCCAAATTTGCATGTCTTGCTCATTATCTTTCTATCGCCTCTTCTTGTCAAGCAGAAGCGGCTGCCTGGATGTTAAGGCGCTTGCTCAAACAAGAGCGGCCCGGCATCGACGCGTTGGAGTGTGGCAAAAAAGACTGTAGTGGTACTCGTGTTGGGCACCATGTCGGCATTTGTTCAGTCCAGAGAGACCGACAGGAATCAAGATAACATCAAATAGTCACTGACGTCAATGCATAACGCTTTCGCTATGGCCAGGACTACCCAAGGACCTTGGGCCACGGTTCGTTGGCTGGTATGACACGCGGTCATCATATAATAAGCGCATGTCATACGATCGAGAAAGTGTGATGGCGCTCAGCACATGTTCGCAGAATTGCGCGGGCCATTTTTGGAGTACGCGCTGACATGTGTAGCGAACGCGTCAATGGCCGATCCTAAGGCGGTGCATGGAAAATAGGTGACAGGAAGTGGCGCCTGGACAGCCCATAAGTAGCAATGGTTGTTGTGCATTGGCTGCCAGCGCCGAATGGGGAGCAGTAGAGACCATGCTGGGTCGTGGACTTGATACTGGGAGACGCGATACCCAAAGCACGAAAGCGAATACCAGGCGTTACCGCACTGCACGATTTGCTACAAGTCGCTGCCGCAGAAGTGGAAAATAAGCACTGGTTGCCGCCATGATCAGGTGGCCAAATATCGGACACCTACGGCCGCCGCCATGCCAGCGGTTACACAAGAAACCGTCCGTTCCTTATTGGCCGCCGCAGCCCGAGAGCGGGGCCAAAACTCTGGGAAACAGCGCGATGGCGGTTCACGCTGTGCGGACTGCTTTTAATGCGACCTGAGAGTGCTCCAGCAACATGCGCAATCGGTTACCACCTTCGCTGCCTTTGCGCGATGCCCAACAGGAACCCGTTTCCTGGCAAAATGTTCGATGTGACCTTGCAGTTCAAAATGCGCGCGGAGAATCGCAGGGTCAAAGGACAGGCTGCGCTGCCCAGCAACTGGAGACCACCTGTGCGCACGTTGGGTCCGGATGCCCGCAGCTGCGTCCCCGGATAGACGACCCAGGAATGCCGTTGGGGGGTGGGTGGGGAAGCATTCGTCCTAAGTTTCTGACTTGCCCGGCTTTGGCATCTCCAAAGGGGCCGTGTGGAGCGACCCAAACACCCTTGCTGGCAGTTGTTCACCGTCCTACAGCGATCCCTCGTGTCAATCGCGGGGATCGCGTCGCAGTAAAATTTGCGACAATCCCAGGATGAGCAGCCACGCAAGGTTTTCCGTCACAAAGCAGCTCACCCCCGTTCAGCAGGCCTTGCGAACGGCCAAGAATACACTCTTCCCTCGGTCAAGCCACGACAGGGATCGATCGTCGGCACCGCACGGCCGCCCAGCCTCACGCCGGTCCAGCATAGTGTTTGTGGGTCTGAGGGAAGTTCTCGAAATGTGGGGTCGCCCCGCACCCTACAGTCCTGTCAACCTTTAGCACGAGGAGTTTCTGAGAGTGCTTCTAGAGAAACTGGACTCATGCAGAGCGCGTTGCTAACCTCCATCGCCAAGCTGGCCGCAGTCGTAAGTTGTTGGGAGAGAGAGCGTTGACCTGGGCTGGGTGGCGCCGGCAGCCATGTTCGGGGTTTCTGTGAATGAAACCGTGCCGGTTTCGAGAGGTGGGCAACAGCCTACACACAATCGCGCTCCGCTTTCGATCCGCTTGCGGTGAACTGGTAGAAAGCGGCATGTCTGCGATGCCAACTGCGATGCTATTTCGACACAAAGTGATGCCGTCGCAGTGATTGCGATGGCAAAAAAGTGGCTGTAACACTAGGAAAAAAAAAGGGCCAAATAACACTCTTGTGAACACACACAAAACACATTTCATCATAGTTTTACACACTAAGAGCACAAAAGTAACGCAAACCCGTAAACTTTGCACACGTTTGAAAACGTGTTGTTTGGACTTTTTTTCTAGTGTAATGACATCAAATTGTGTCAAATGGCGTTGCAATTGGCATCGCAAACATGCATAGGATCCCCATGTTGGATAACCCATAGGATGCAGCAAAAAGCGAATTGTGGGGGAAGAAAATGCAAGGCAGTTTAGCTCTCCTCCACAAGCAATAAAATAGATGGATTTATCAACCAAATTTCTATTGTGATGCATTGAAAAGTACCGCTTCTGGCATTTTCTGCATAACTAAAGGACGTACGCAATGTAAGAAAAGGCACATCGCAAATGACTGCTGTTGGAATTTACAACGAAGCCCATACCGCTGCCTCCCAAACATCCCAAAGAGCAATGGCGCAAAATAACATCCCTGAGCTCCCGACTGATCCAAGCATTGAAGGTTAGACCCCACCCACCCATTCAACCCCGCTATGCCATATCACAACATCCCCTTGAGTCTCAAGAGGCCTGTGCATCGCTCAGTTGTCAACATTTTCATCATCGAATTCCTTGAGAGCCCGCATCACGCTCTCACGGGGATGGCAGATTGATTTTGTCCCAGGAGCTTCTTTTGCGAGGAATCCACTGTTACCACATCCAGGGCACCTCAATTGGTTAAGGTACCAGGAGAATGTGCAACTGCTGCAGCTGATGCGTCCTGATATGTCACCCTGCTTTGCACGTCCGCCACAGGAGAGGCAGCTCAACTGCGCCGTTGTCGCCATCGTTCTGTGGCATTTACTGCACTTAATGGCTTCACTCCTAAACTCCAGATTCATGAGGCTTCCCAGCACCTCACCGACACTCCCGGGGGACACCCCTTGATGGTTTAGCGAATCAATGGCGGCCTTCATTCCTGACTGGGCGGGATCGGATCCTGCATGTGATGCCATATCTTCAAGGATTGCACACTGACATATTTTTCTCAGTTTCTGCATTGCCAGTCGATCAGCGATTCCCAACCATAGGGCGGCATCAAGCCACTCGTCGGCAGGCGTGGCAGCTTGCTCGTTTGCGGCAGTTGGCGTCTTATTTCCTTTGCGTGCACCCTTTGATCTGATGAAGTACATTGAACCTTCCAACTCACAGATTTTCTTCTCGCAGATTTTGAAGAGCACATCGACATCATATTTGTCTGCGAGGTGTACCATTCTCCAGGCTTGCTCGGCCTGCGATGTGCATGCAAGTGCAAACCACTGGTGAAAATTACTCAGATATGTTGTGATGACTTGGTGTCGTTTGAGTACCCACTATTGCAGTCACACAATCCACAGCAGTTAGACCGATTTAAACAAAGTGAGCAAATGCGTGAATGCATTTTGGCCTATCAAAAGGAGGCAGGACATCGATGCCCAAATGACAAAACGTTCAAGAACAAGCCATACAATTGCGCCCATGTCGCAGTGTGAATTGGCAGCAACGTACACTGATACGGGACAGAAATAGCCGGACTTGACACATTTGATGCCTTTGCACTAGTGGAAATGGTCAAACTGGGACGCCCGATGACAATAAATTGCGTCTACTGGGAACCCACTGGGACGCTTTCTCGCACCCGCCGCGTTCGAGAAAGTGTCCCAGTGGTGTCCCAGCGGCGTCCCTGTGGCCTCCCAGTTGGTTTCATTTATTATCATCTGGCGGCCTAGTCTTGGGGGTTTCCACTAGTGTTGTATGTATTCCTGCATGGTAAAGACCTACCGAGTCCAATTTGGAGATCTTTCCATAAATTACCGCCAGCATGACCTCTGCATCTTCTGCTTCCACAGAGTCATCCAATGTTATGGACAGTTTTCCATCTTTCTGGTGCTGTTTGATGCGGTCTTCGCTGCTGTACAGATCGTCCATCATTGTGCAGAAAAATCGAGAGTGGAGGGCAAGCACCCCTCCGTGAACGACCAGCTCCTGTCCTTTCACGACGAGCACAACATCGCAGAGCCGCACATACGCTTCACCGCCCGGTATGTACCATTGATTCCCCCGCGGCACTTGCGATGTACCCATATCTGTGTCGGTGTTCCTGGAGAAGCACAGCACGGATACTTTGTAGAGAAGGGCCGGGAGCACAGCACTGTGAAGGCATGCTGCTGCATGCGTTTACCAATGCGATGAAACAGCATATGCGAATCTTAAGCTTTTGCGTAAATTATGGTTTAAGCCATAAATTGTACATTAAACTGCAAGGAAGCCAAGGCAATCCCTATTGCACCTTCCCGCGCTACTTTGAAAATTGAACGAGGGCAGCAAATCAGCTGGCTGGGGCCCCCCGCCGATGTGCACGGGAGGCCGTTGACGATTGGACAAACTTCGCTGGACAGCGTGCCAACTTGCGCCACCATGTCGCCATGCCGCTGAGTACGCCCCCGAAGCGCCAGTGCACGACGGCGTCCCCGCTCTAGTGGAAGTTGTCCGCAAGCGAGCCATCAGGCACCAGCAGAGGCACGCCGGGCCTCTCCCTCCCATTCCCTCCTGCCCTCCTGACGATCCCGTTCGGGGCCATCGTTGAGGTACCCCGAGACGTTCCCAGGCGCAGACCTGTCGCCGGCGGCCCGACCTGTGCTCAACTGACAACGCTTTTCGCGGCGTTGCAATCCCGACTGGTTCAACCGCTGGCGCATCCCCAATACTGGTACCTTTCGTCGGTGCCGGGCCAATCTTCGCTGATCCGAAAGCGCTGTCGGCGAACACGAGGGTATCTCTTCCCGTGCGGCGGGCTGCTTACCCCTGTGAAGCATCGCCAACAGCGTCCTGGGGCGCCGTGTCTGTGCGGCGCTGCCGGCCTCTAGCCATCACACTTCCGTCGCCAATGGACCTCCTCAAGAAGGCGGCACCTCGTTCGCCAGCCGGATCCCGCGGTCTTTGTCGAGGGCCTGTGTGGGATCTGTTGGAAAGCTCCGCCAGGGGGGCCCCGTGATCGCAGCCCACGTCACCACCCTGGGTTACCGCACAAGACTCGTTGGAGAAGAAGATCGGCGTCAGAAAAAGAGTCGCGTGAGAAGAAGACTCCTTGCAGAGGGCGCCAGCATCGCTGTCTGGGATCTGCGGGAGACAGGGGGTCGGGAGCCGCAGGTCCCATGGGCCGCGCCCCCTCTCGAGCCCCAAAGAGGGTCCTTGTCAGCAAGGACAGAAAAGGGGCCAGCAACTGGCGAACCACCTTTTCGCGCTGGGGAGCAGGATATGTGTTTGCGAAACAGGACGGTGCGCGCGCAGCGGGCCAGCGCGAACGGCAATGCGAACATAAAACACGCATTCCTGGCACTGCGGCGATCCCGGGGTCCACGCTCGTCGTTCGCGAGATCAACCCCAGCCTCGACTCGCTGGCTTCCGGCCCCAAAGCCAACCTCGGTGTTGGCGACGCGCCGGCAACAGCCCTGAACGCGGCAGGGTATGCCGCGGAGTCGCCTTGGACACAGGCCTTGTTGCTCGAACGGGACGCGGCCCTCGTCGCCGAAACACTGACAATGGGACCCCGGGACTTCGAGCAGAGGCACATGTGGATGGGTGGTGGGGGATGGGGTTTGGCTTTCCACGTCATTCGGCATTTCCGTGTCCAACACGGAAAAGGGCATAACCTACTTGAGCTAGGTAAAGCCCAAGGGGACGAGGAACAATGTACTGGTGAACGATCACAAATGTCCAGACGCCTGCATCTCTGGGGATGAAGGGCGTGCAGATCGACTCTGTTTGGATAACTGGTGTTTGCTCTCCCTCTTTCAGAAGTGGGGATATTTTTGTGTCGCCGGGGAAAGCGCAGGAAGCTTATAGAAAATGAAGCGTTGTACCATCGTTTATGAAACAAACGACACAATGCCCTTCAGCCCATCCGCCGATCCGACCCCCAAAGCAGAAGTTGGTGCGAAACGCAAGCGTATTCGGTTGTAGGATGTTTTCCAGTCCCGCCCATAGCATCGGTATTGCACATCTTTAATTGGGCGCACACTGATAACTGGAGTGCGTGCATATCAAATCCAATGAAGCTTTCGATCATTCGAATATATTGTGTTGAGGAATCACAAGCAGAGACTGTACCGATCGGGGCGTTTGAAAAGCCACTGATATTGGGAAACTTCACATTATCGAGATTGGAAACTGTGCAAGCTCAGAAACCTCTATCGCACTCAGCGCACGACGTGTGCAATGAGGAAAATGTACATTTCGCACAATTATTCACACACCCCACCAGCAGTCATACCTCAGGCTCTTCCACCGCAGGGTGCACATTGCCTAGGGGCCGCAAAGGGCTGGTCTGCCACAGTGCGTGCCCTCTGCTTTGCTTGCACTAGCTTTCAAAGAGGTCGCAGAGGATGACACCAATCCATTCACACTGTGCGTAACAAGGACTCTTCTGCCTCCCTATACAGGCGCTGACTGCTCTAAAGAGGCCACTACACTTCCACAGTGCTCCTTGTCCTCAAAGCTAATGGCTTCCCCACACGCTGTTTTTGGGCACCCCATTCCGCCAGTCCTTTTGTCCAATCCAGCTTTCTGCAGCCATGCCCTCCAGCGCACCCACGATGCCTTCCAGAGTGGGCCTCTCCTCTGGCGCCTCCCTCGTGCACCCCAAAATCAAATCAGCCACGCCTGATGGACACCCATGTTCCTCCCATCCGCTCCGCAAATCCAACTGCCCCGTTATGCAAATCAGAAGCACTTTTCCAAAACTGTAAACATCAATTTTCTGCCGCTCCACGTGGACCCTAAGGCCCGGCGTGCACGGCTGCCCAACCTTGACCCACTCCGCAACGCACTCGGGGGACATGTAGCCCAGTGTGCCACGTGGACACGCTGACATGGTCGAGGCCATCTTCAGGAGGGAGCACGTGAAATCCGCAATTTTGGCATTCATGTCCGCGTCCAGCAAAATATTGGGGGGTTTCAAGTCGTGGTGCACGACGTTGTGCTTGTGGAGGTGCAGCAGGCCACGGGCCACGTCCAAGCCGATATTTATGATCTGGAGGTAGGTTAAGCCCGGCCCGTCGTCCAGCAAGTCGGCCAGGTTCATTGGCACCCATTCCTCCACGATGATCGGGTCGTCGTCCATGCGGCCGCCAATCACCCACACAATGTTAGGGTGGCGCGGCAGCCACGCCAGAATTTCGAGCTCTTTTCTGATGGCGTCCATGCCCACCTGTCCTGCCAGATCTCGGGCGCATTTCACGGCCACTTTGTGCATTTCCCCTTGCCCGTCCTCCCACACCCCCTCACGCACGCTCCCATGGGAGCCCCTGCTCTCCCAGCCCCCCACGTCCAGAGTCTTCACGTCTTGGATTGGCACAATGGGGGCAGCAAAGACTTTGGCGGGAGCAACGAGGCGATTCCAGCGCCATTTTTGCGATCCTGCAGCGACCTTGCAAAAGGGGGACCTGATGGAACTGCATTCTAAAATTTCCGATGGTGGCCATTGGCGCGAACCGCTGGAAGCCCTGTCTTGCGCTACTGTTTGAGAGGGGAGGCTTCCGCCAGTGGCAGAATAGAACGACATTTCCCTGTCCACAAGCGCTGGGCGAATGCGGGAAGAAGTTGCAGACGCGTCTGGACTGTCGTCCACGGGAGAAAGGGTCGAGGCCTTCCACTTTCCCAGGGAAGCTTCGCCATTCAGGGGGCGCTGTGTTACCGGGAGGAGTTGCGTGGTCGGATTGGAATATCTGATCCTGAATCGATACAGTACAAGTACTTCAGAGTGCCCAGCATTGGCACAAGCTGACGTAAGGCAGGTAGGCGCTTTTTTGTACTACAACCTTTTGCATAGTAATATCACGATTGGCCCTTTTATGCGGAGCAATAGGAAAACGTAGTTGTGTCAGGAGAATGTGGAGCACCGCCAGCCGCAGCATGAGGGCCTTTAAACTGCTCGTGACGTCTAGCAGCCTCAGTTGCGAGTGTTGCTGTGGCTGGTTTTTGAGGCCATGTGAACTGAGAGGAGTTTCCACTTTGGCTGTGACCGCGATGCGGAGCAACCACGATGAGTGTGTTTAAAAAATGCGGTGCAACAACATAACGCTGAAATTCAAAATGCGGAAGTATTAAACATACTACGGCGTGTCACCAACGAGCGTGGTAGCTGCACGCTCACCGGAAAATCATTTCTGGCTCGTGTGCGTGTACATGTATAGATAAATACATGCATGCAATGGAACCAGATTTGTCTGTATAAATATTGCTATGTCTTACCCGTGGTGAGCCAAACTTTCGACACATTATTTATTTTATGCTGCTCCACGTGCTTTGCGATAAATGACTGCTCACTTCGTGCATAATACATATCCGTTGAAGCACGGCGATGTGCGTGTATACTGATTTAAGGTGCGGACAAAACCATAGACTAAACGCCTGCGATCCTTCCATGAGCGGTGTATAATTGCCAAGCAAATGAGGTCCCAAAGAGTGGAGAACGAGCTTGGTCATATTGGTTACGGAATGACCACTACGCATTATGGCTTTGGCGGCCGGGTGCACGCAGTCTTAGAGAAGCTTGAAAAGATCCGCATGATGGCCCCAGCAACTAACGCAACCCGGACACTGCGTTTTTTTGCTCTGCAAAAATACTCATTGTCAGCAATCATATGCGCATTGTTTTATTCCGCTGGGCATGAACTATTTGCCAACCCAGCGCACGCACCTTCGAAATAACATGGCACCGACAGCCACGAGAGAAGCAACCCCGAGAGCCACGCTCAATCCCGCAACCTGTATCAATTGGCGAATTGTCAATAAAACAAATTGTCTCTCCAGCAATTTTTCAACGATATTTGGGCAAATTGATGTAGTAATTTGTTTGAATATACCTCTGCTATATATGTAAACGAAAGGCAGGGGATCCAGCTGATTCAGTTTCTCCAGCTGAGTTGAAAAAGAAAATATCTCCAGTACCACTAGACTGGTTACGGTTCCCTGGCAGACAGCGAGCGCTCTAGACAGCCATCTTTTCCTTCAGAAGCAACTACCATGAGTGTTCAACAGTACAAATGGTCGCAATCTTGTTAAGGTACAATCCCATTTTAGATGCCCAATAGGTCATTTTTTTTGGCAACAGTGAAATTGTTCTTTTTTGCGACAACGTCGCTCGTTATTGCCACAACTTTGCTCATTTCTGCGACAATGCCCAAACTGTTCTTTTTGCGACAGTGGTTCTGACTAACGGGTGGCCTGAGGGTGGCCGCTTCGCCGCCCCCTGCGGCACGCCGACCAGTGAAATGGGGGCCTGGCCGCCATGATCATGAGGCTTCAAGAGCCACAGGCGGCCACAATACGGGAAACAGGGCAGGCGAGCCCGCCATGCGCGGCACAAAAGCAGAAGTCGAAGCCGACGGGCGGGTGCCGTTACGAATGACCTGTGACTCGGCGAGGATTGGGTTCCGCCCACAAAGGCAAAGAGGTCGAAAAGGGGTCCGACGACCGGGCGGGTGGCAGTCGGTTCCGCAGTTTGTGGACGGACGGACGGACACACTGCAAATCGCCTCCAAGGGGCTGAATTCCGTCCGTCTGCTTAGGTGAGCCTGGTAGCTCGTCAAAGGGCCGGGGCAACGGGTCTCCCCGGGGAGGCCCGAGCTCCGCGGCGGATATCAGCCTATGATCTGCAAAGCGTGGTGCCCACTTTGGCTCCCCGCAGGCGCCGAATGGTGGCACTCGCGGGTGCCGATTGAAGCACCCGCCGCTGGCATCAATCGGTGGCCACGAGGGGAAAGAATGGCGGCAGTGGGAGGCGACGAGCGGCATCCCCCTCTCGCCGCCCCGTGGCGTGTTTTGCGCCCAGGCTGTGGGCGCCGCGCAGGTCGCAGTTGACCTTTGGTATTAGCCCCTCGTGGGGCCGATTGATGCCACTGACGGTTGCCGATCAGGGGCACCCGCGGGTGGCACCAATCGGCGACCGCGAGGAGATTAGCTCAGGAGTGGGCGGCAACTGTCGTCATCCCACCCCTGCAGTTTTGTGGCATCTTTCGTCCTCGGCCTTTGGGTCATGTCTCGCAGGTTGGCTGACCGAGCCACCCGTGCGTGTCTTGGCGTGCGTCGGTGGCCCGCCAGCGGCCGGCATCCACCAGTCCGGCACCTACACGTGCCTGGGGCCGCCGCGGACGTAGCCCACGAGCCAGCAGCCCATGCATTGACACGGGAAAGGAGTCCCCGTGTGGCGGACGGGTCGCCCAGCGCAAAGGTCAGTGTTGGCCGTCGGTTCATTCGTGACGCTAGGCTAACCGAGTCACATTTTAGCCTTTTCCACTGTCGCAAAAGAGGACAACAGCACCGCCGTTGCAAAAACAAACAGTCCCAACCACTGATGAAAAAGAACAATCCGCTGTCGCAAAAAAGAGTAGTTTGTTGCGCAAACAGAAACATTCAACCCCAAACCCAACACCTGCCACATTTACTGCCGAATCTCAGCGCGAATGTGTGCTGGAGGAGAGCCACATTGCACATTGAAGCACTGGCGCTGTGCTGATTGTGTTCGCATATCGATGCACTCTTTCAACCATAAAGGAATGTGATGTCGCGTTCGCAAAACTTCAATGTAGCGGGTGGTGATATGTGTACGAAATATGGTATTGAAGAGCACTTGCGGCAGTAGGGGCTGTAGCTTTGGGGCATTTACATGGTGGGGTAGGCTCCACTGCGAGGCACTTGATAGAAGAAGCATTTCCTGCAATATTCAGGATTGACAGATGTTCACGATTTCGCGATGTGGAATGATCCTGGACTTCCCTCACCAGAGTCTAGATGGTCTTGCAGAGTATGGCACTTGTGCGATTAACATGGACCATAGGGTGACGTCGGCAGCAAGAGCACGTGGCGATCGAATCAGCCCCTTGCATTTGGTAATTTAGAATTTCCATTGATTCTGCTTGTTGGGGTGTAAATGCGAGTGTCCTGGTGCTGGATACCTGGCCGAATGCGAGCCCTCAGGCTGACCGCCACATTCCCATGACCTAGGTAGCGCTCTAGTAAGGAGTGCACAAGGTGGAACATTGCTAAGCACTTCGTAAGTAATGTCGTAAGCCGGTAGCTGATCAGATAGATGCCGTGATCCTTTTGGTGAGCCCACACTGCACCAATATCGGCCGTCAAATGACAGCAGGCGTCAATAGATCCATTAGCCTTTCTCCGAAACGCAGAAAGGGATTGCAAAGCTACTGTGCGATGCCCTGCAGGTCCCTTATTATCTGTGCAGCCCCATCCAATCCTTTCCATACCAAACCCTGGCCCACGCAAGAGCGCACCACTGCTGCAGTACTTTTAAAGTGCTGGGTGATGCCAACACAAGCGATGGCAGCTCTGCCTAGTATTTTCTATACCATGGCAGAAGAACATCTTCACAGTGGCTTATCAACACGAATGGGAGGAAAGTGCGCAGTACTTTGTCACAGGTGGACACTGTTTGGCCCCTCGCTTTGTGGCATCGGCCAAGCATCAGCAGCTCCTTGAGCCTCTGGTGCAATTGCGCCTTGTGGTGCCAGTGTCAGAACTGAGTACTGGACTGGTGTCCTGCTCTTTGAGGTGGAGGAAAGAGGAACCAATTGCGTGTTCATTCTGAGGACTACTGGTTGGCCCCTGGAAAGAAGATCAACAATGTGCATGCTATGCATGTGTTGGAGGATTGACTCAAGGGGTAGAATGACTGTAGCACCTTTGATCAGCGGTCCAGTTCGTTTGCAGAGGGTGGATGTGTTAAGCACGACTTCATCTGCGCCAAGAGCTGTTCTGAGTGATTGTACACAACTGGATATAATATGGTCTTTGCTGGCACTGCAGTGTCCCTGTATGCCATTAGACATGAGCTGTGTCTGCAACACGTTCTTTGCATCATGCTAAAGGGAACACGATCACGCGATCGCAATGTAGCACTTTTCCTCCCGAAACTGGGCCGCCGTACAGATGGAACATCGATTTCAGCTCTGACGTTGGAAACGAAGAATATAACTATAGTTCTTTAATTATATCTCGGGTCTCAGCTCTACCCGTCGAAGTTGACCACCAATGAATTACCTGGTCTGTGAAATCGCCGGCCAGTTGGCAACACCACACAGTCATCGATTCAAGTACATTGTTGGAACCGGCACCCAGAGGCACTCCAGTCTGCCCCAACTTTCGGGTCCTGCCCCGAATGACAACCTCCACTGGGTTGGTGATACACGGTGCATCACGCAAGTGCCATTGCCTCAAGGGACCATCAGGGCGAATGTGGTGTAACCGAGAGAGCCCCAACCTCGGGTACTCATGAAGCTGTGGTCTCTTTTGGACCAATTCAACATAATTGATGGGGCGGTTGAGACATGCAAATGGAGAAGGAGAATGGCAACGCCCCGCGCCCGACGATCGTCACTGGACTCAAAATAGCCATTTTCACGTTTGAAATTATGGTGTTTCGTGCCCACACCCCGTTCGATCAACCAAAAGCTCACCATATCCTCTCCAAACCCCAACCCTGCTATTTCCGAGCAACAGGCTGGCGCCGGTCGGCCGTCCACGCGCAAATCACTCCCCACCTCCCACAGCGATCGCCTGACCGGGAAGCCGATCAATCTACCCAAACCTACGATCGAGCGCTAAGGATTGACCGCCACGGCGAAGAGACTGGTGCCCGCCGTCGCGCACCTTTCTCGACGCTCCCCGGTCGCCGTTGGGCGCCGTTCTCGTCGAGAACTCCCCTTCGATTTCCTCCCGGAGGGCCATCCTCCAGTCGCCGGCCGTTGTTGGGTGGCGCTCCTGTCCCACATGGACGGCTCCCCGTCGCCCCCCACCCCGAAGAGGGTCATCCGTCCTGTGACAGCAGTCCTGCCCGGGGAACACATTTTTTAGTCCCGTTGCCCGTTCCAAACTTTGAACCTATTTAAAAGTATGGGCGCGATCCAAAGTACTGTAAAAATTTTGGTTGCGAGCAGCGTTTTTGAGGCCAATCCCACCTGACCCGAGGCACCAAGGGGCCAAGAGGCAGCGTGCCTTGGTGCCCCTTGGACGCCCAACACGGTCAGCAAGGAGGCTGTGGACAAGTCTCCTCTCTTCGAAACTCCGCCAGGCTGCTTCTAGAAAGGTGCCCCGACACAATGGACCGGAACGTCGACCGAGCAGCTGGGGCCCTATACCCCGCTGCGATCACCGCGGTTGAGCGCACGGCCCAATCCACAGCGGCGGCGCGGATCTCGATCGTCCCTCCGCACCATAGGGATCACGGTAGGTGAGTGCTCGTCCTCATAGGGTCGCCCCATTCCCCAGTGTTGCGGATCTCGATCGCCCGGCGGTGGAGCGTGGCGATCTGCCCATTTCTCTTGTGGTCGCCGGCCAGGGAAGTCAGGTGAGTTTCGCACTGTGGGTCGTTTCGGCGCCATGCGCGTTCGAATCTGGCCGCGTTGTCAGGGAGGGAGTCCACCTGCGCCTGTTTTGGTGGGCATTTCCAGCGGCCTCGCCTTTTCGACCGCATGCCGGGAGCCCAGTTGATAGCATTCACCGGAGGGGGGCGACAGCAAGACCCTCAAGCATTTGCATGGGTGCTGGGCTCGATAGAACCTACTGCATCAGAAAGAAATTTCGTTGCATGGCATTTGCTCGACTAGCAGCGCCCTTGTGCGTTCTGGGCTTGAGGCCACCTCCATATAGGTTGAAGGCCAGTGCCCTGTCGTGCTCTGCATCTTAATTCAATTGGAGCATTGGCATGCTTGCCTCGCTGTCATTTCTGTGCGGATTCCCTGGGCTTCGGTCGCGCTGTCTGGTTTCGTCCAGTGCCAGACACATTCTTCTGGAGGAATGGCTCACTGACAACACTGCCCTAATGTTCGCGTGCGGCTCCTTGCCAAGAATGCACAAATCTTGTTTGATTGCATTTGCCTTCCCACAGCAGAGCATCGTCCTTGTACCCTGCAAGCGATGTGCAGCATGTGTACTCTCAAAGAATGTGAGTTTGTGGCCGAACAACGAAGGATAGCATGTCATGTAATGGACACTCTTGTGAAATCAACGCCCAAGCAACACCACAGATGTGAAAACTGGTGGCCCCTGCCGGTTATCCACGTCCCAAGCATGCTTCCAGCCCAGTGCACTGACAATACAAACAGGGACAATTCTGCCCTGCACTGTACTGCTTACAAGGTAGTATGTAAGTATGCTATATCAACCATTGGTGCATACACAGGCAGACCTAATTCTTATTTGACACAGGTTGTGTGCAAGGAATTGATTGCGTTTGGTTGCCGAGCCATGGACAGAGGCCAAAGCCATTAGATCTTACTTCTTGTTAATCTGGTGGACATGTGCAGGTGCCATGCCTGACAGGCGTTGCTTGAATGTTGCTTGCGCACAGCATGATGCCAAAAAGCCGCTGGGATACAAAAAAATTGCAGGGAAGATTGGTGGCTGTGCGTCGCCTTGCGCTGCTGTACACTCCTGAAGCAAGTGGCATTTGATGAGGTCATTTGGCATGTCCCTTAAATCAGAGCAATCGTTGCCTGAATGTCACCTGTTGCGTTGTTCGCCACTGAATCTGTGATATTGAAGTTGAACGTGAATTTGAGTTTAGTTCTTGTGCATGTTCAGGAGAATTTGCTAGTGCCATGGCCCCTTGACGGATGTGACTACCTGGAACATTAAATGACCGGCGCCGCTGACAAGTACGCCTTGACCAGCCATGGCTTTTCTTGTGCACTGGGTTAATATTTTTCTTGTTTTAGCAGAGGTCAAATGTGATTGTATTGTTCTGCTCTGGTAGCATTCTTGCCCCAGTGGCTGTTTTCTGTTGGGCCTTGACCACGTGCCTAAACAAAAGTAGTGTTCTTGTGTTTTACCATTCTTTGAGCCCCCCAACAGATGCTGGCAGTGCCTGATGTGTTCCAACTCAGCATCCACTCAGCATGGACATTCCAAGCTGGATAGTTTAGGATCTCAACAGAATGGCAGGTGGTCTGACAAAGTATGACTTTGTGTGAGTTCAGAATGCACTGTCTTTAGTATAGGTGGAAGAAACAGCAACCGCTGCAGCATATATTTAGGTTGAGAAGTGTCTAATGCACTCACATATGCTGGCTCAGTTTAGGACCAAAACGCGCACCATAGATCACAGAATAGTGCCACCCTTCCTCCACTTGCGTTGACCATCAGGATTGGTGCAAGAACAAGGGCAGCACTATCGTACATGCCCCTCACACTCCACATTTAGACACTCAATCAGTTATGCCCCCCACCCCACCCCCCAGGCTTGTCACATTGACTAGCAAACAGTACTGATGTTTGACCAACTAAACACATTCATGCCAATCTAAAAAGAAAATGCCCAAAATCCCAAGATGCAGGGAGGATTTGGAAGGGTGGTGGGGCATCAGCAGCGCCAGCGGGATTTATCGCAAGGGGAATATCGGGGGTCACCAGGGCCATTGGCAGCATGAGTAGAGCTCCTAGGCCCTTCACCGATGTTACGGGCCATAGGGGGGTGATGTCGCAACCCCTTGTGATGCGGGAATTGGCTGGCGTCAGAGGAGGTTGGACCTCTAGTGCAATCTAGACTGACATGCCAATTGCAGCAAATAGGGTGGCACACTGCAGCAACACTTTCTGACTTCCTGCACTGCATGCACAGCCCCTGCATCATCTAGCACACTTCCCATGCTCTGCAGCACGGGCATGTTTAACAATGCCATGGATGCTATCTTATGGCCCCCACGCCATTCAACACCCCCCTAAGTGTCCTCCATGAACCTATGGCACCACTTACGTCCACATGTGGCTGCTTCTTTTTCAGACTGCACTGTTCGATAGTGCAATGGGTGCTGTACTGCAGTTATGCAGCTAGAGCTAAGAGCCTGTTGCATGCAGAGAGCTTTGGTCAGAAGCGTACTGCATGGCATCACAGGAAAGGACAAGCTGATTCTCTGTTGATGTATGAAGAGTGCAACAAGTGCCATTTAGCCTGTCTGGGCTTTGCCTGTTGTGCACAGGGGCACATGGATCGGCACACCCTTCATGGCATGAAGGCAGGTGATTGAGCATTGGCATTGACACCGCCATGAGGCAGACCTGTTCCTCCCATGGAGGAGAGGGTTACACAGTACTTGGTTACACAGTATTTGCATTTGCGTCTCTGACAGCAGGTGCCATCATTGACTGGAAACACATTGCTCTGGCCAGCAAGGGGCATGCAGCAAATGAGCAAGTATACCACGGTGAGCGACTGATGATGTGGCTGGTCCACGTGAGATTGAGAATGTGATGGGGGAAACTTGTGTTGGCAAGTACTCCACATGCTTGAATGAGGGGGCTTTGATTGGTTGATGCAATTTCCTATGTGGAATTCCAAAGATAACTGATGATGTGGGCATCTCAGAGTACTGTTCTGATGCAGTAATGGCCAAATGTCCTGCCGTTGCATGTGAAATGCATTGCTCAAGTGCCGAAATGTTGACATATTCAGGTAGAAAGTTGTTTTCTTGCGTGGCGCAGGGTGAATCAAGACACTGCTTCCAGATGCTGTTGCTTTCTACCATGGCCAGGAGATGGCCGATGGGCATGGCCAGGGCTTGCCAGTAAGTCAGGAACTCTCTGGCCCACCCATGCGATTGGGTGGTTTGGTGGGTGAAGCTGCAACTTGCAGCAACGCCCCCAGCATGGACAAGATGCACTTCACCATTATGTGGTTGCCATTCTCTTTTCCAAGCTGATGGTATTCAGCTGTGTCGCCTGAGCTGATGTGTGACGCACACTGCTCCAAGCATATTTTGGGAATCGGTGTGGAAAGACAGAAAGAGGCCGATTGGAGAGATAGTGTGTTGTCTCTTTGAACCTGCAAAGCTGGGAAAGTGTGATTGAGCTGCTGTGCATATTTGTGGAACCGTGTTTGAAAAACTGAAGAACATGTGGGAAAGGGGTGGTGCTTATGATGCCTGAGCGCCATGGACAGTGATTTGGGACGGCGAATTGTTTGTTGGGACTCAGATGCATTCTTGGCTACAGAAACACACGTGTCCAGGGCAGGATGGAGTTTCCACTGCTTGTTAAATAAAGGCTGATTGCAAATCTGGGGGATACTTGGCCGTCCAAATAAGAAATTCGGAACTAGGTCATGACTAAGCCATCGTTTTTTTCTTAGATTGGAGATTGGCGGGGCCGTGCTTGTGTCCCTAGATTTAAAAAAAAATACGTGTGTGCCTGAAAGGACAGTTTGCCACTCGTCCAATGTTTTCTGCAGCGCGTGATCTTCAGAGATGTTGTTGTGGTTGTGCATCCGGCAAAGAGAATTGAACAAGGAATGGACAGTTTGGGGAGTTGTCAATGGCAAGGGCAAGTCCCAGATCTTGTCCATCAACTTGTGGGATCGCTGGACAGTGCGTGAAATCATCGGTCCATCGTGCACGGTCTTTTCATATGGTTGGATCATGTGTCTTGATTGTGCAGCTGCCAGACGATGTGCTGTGGGCTCACCTGATGGATTGTAATATTTGGGGGGCCTGTACAGCAAGCCATTTCAAAGGGCATCCTTGTTTGCACTTATGTAACAATCTACTGGCAAAAGGTTGTTCAATGGGCAATCGTTGACCTTACTCAGTGCCAAGCTGATGGGTTGATGGATTAGACGGTGGACTGGACTGGGGCATCCAAAGGCTGCAAATTTCGGAGCATTTTCTTTCCAATTTATGCGGATGAGCCTGGGCTCACCAAGACTATGGCTGTCCAAGTAAGAAGGTCCGTACCAGGTCACGATCAAACCGACTTTGCATCAGGTTGGAGAGTGGCATGGCCGTGCTTGTGTCCCTGGGTTTTAAAACAAAATTACGTGTGTGCCTGAAAGGACAGTTTGCCACTCGTCCAATGTTTTCTTCAGCGCGTGACCTTGAATTGGACATGTCGAGATGACGCCATGACTTCCATTTATTCCGGAGCATCGACGGGGCCCATAGCATGCCAAAAAAAGTCCGGACCCCCGTCCACATGCGACGGACATTTTTTGCCATCAACGGATGGGGCCGTCTGCTGGGGCACTTAAGCCGGTCACAGAAGCTGCCCCAGGCCACGGCTCGTCGCAGCCCTACCCCGCGGCCCCCCCAGCCGACGACCCACTCCAACGCGGACCAACACGGCGGGCTGGGGTGCGCTTGGGTCCGCGCCCCGCCGCCTCGACCGACGACGCCGCCGAACAGATCGTCTGGGGAGGCTGCGCGTTGCCCGGCGCCAAGGCTTCTCGATTGTTCTCCCCGGCGCCCCTGGTGAGGATCCCGTGGCACGCGGCCTGCTGGATTGTTCCTGCCTGGATCGAAAGAACGACATTGGGTGGTCATCCGTTCCCATCTGCCTCGGCCAGCCACTCCGCCAATCTCGGAGTCTCCGCCACGCGCCGCTCCCTTGACTCGCCGCGCCCTCCCTCGCTGATCGCCCCCCGCCGATCGGTCCGCCATCCAGGCCGGGCGGGCGTGCCCGCTCCGTCGGATTGCCCAGCTCGCCGTTGGCGCCGCTCCGCGCCGCCCGCCGATCGTGCCATCCTCGGCCGCCGTCAGACGCGCCGCATTCGCCGCACGATGGCCGCCAATCTCCAACGCAATGGCCAAGCGGCGTGATGGTTCCCCGGGTTACTCCCGACTTGGCTGCGTTCTAGGCCGCGGCCCGGATCAGGATTTGCAAGGCCGTCATTGCCGCCAGCGCCATGCGTTCCTCTTTGTGTGTCATGGGCGCAGAGTGCCGGTGCGTGTCTGCCAGTTCCGCTTGCGCCTTGCGCTGCCTCCGGCCAACCCCCAGTCTTTCAAGGGGGGCCACTACCTTTCCACGCAAAGACTCTTCGATCAGTCGCCTAGACGCCATCGGTGAGGGCCCCCGGGCTCAAGCCCCATTGGGTGCCGACGCCGCCCTGATCGAAAAAGGGTGACCCGGAGCGGCGTCCGCTCACAGCGGCCCCGACCGGCCGCCCCGCCAATCGGATCGCTTCGGTTCCGCCTCCGCACCCCGCACCCTGGACCGACGACGTGGCCGAACAGATCGTCTGGGGAGGCTGCGCGTTGCCCGGCGCCAAGGCTCCTCGATTGTTCTCCCCGGCGCCCCTGGTGAGGATCCCGCGGCACGCGGCCTGCTGGATTGTTCTTGCCCGGATCGAAAGAACGACATTGGGTGGTCATCTGTTCCCACCTGCCTCGGCCTGCCGCTCCGCCAATCTCGGAGTCTCCGCCACGTGCCGCTCCCTTGACTCGCCGCGCCCTCCCTTGCTGATCGCCCCCCGCCGATCGGTCCGCCATCCAGGCCGGGCGGGCGTGCCCGCTCCGTCGGATTGCCCAGCTCGCCGTTGGCGCCGCTCCGCGCCGCCCGCCGATTGTGCCATCCTCGGCCGCCGTCAGACGCGCCGCATTCGCCGCACGATGGCCGCCCATCTCCAACGCGATGGCCAAGCGGCGTGATGGTTCCCCGGGTTACTCCCGACTTGGCTGCGTTCTAGGCCGCGGCCCGGATCAGGATTTGCAAGGCCGTCATTGCCGCCAGCGCCATGCGTTCCTCTTCGTGTGTCATGGGCGCAGAGTGCCGGTGCGTGTCTGCCAGTTCCGCTTGCGCCTTGCGCTGCCTCCGGCCAACCCCCAGTCTTTCAAGGGGGGCCATTACCTTTCCACGCAAAGACTCTTCGATCAGTCGCCTAGACGCCATCGGTGAGGGCCCCCGGGCTCAAGCCCCATTGGGTGCCGACGCCGCCCTGATCGAAAAAGGGTGACCCGCAGCGGCGTCCGCTCACAGCGGCCCCGACCGGCCGCCCCGCCAATCGGATCGCTTCGGTTCCGCCTCCGCACCCCGCACCCTGGACCGACGACGTGGCCGAACAGATCGTCTGGGGAGGCTGCGCGCTGCCCGGCGCCAAGGCTCCTCGATTGTTCTCCCCGGCGCCCCTGGTGAGGATCCCGGGGCACGCGACCCGCTGGATTGTTCTTGCCTGGATCGAAAGAACGACGTTGGGTGGTCATCTGTTCCCACCTGCCTCGGCCTGCCGCTCCCCCAATATCGGAGTCTCCGCCACGTGCCGCTCCCTTGACTCGCCGCGCCCTCCCTCGCTGATCGCCCCCCGCCGATCGGTCCGCCATCCAGGCCGGGCGGGCGTGCCCGCTCCGTCGGATTGCCCAGCTCGTCGTTGGCGCCGCTCCGCGCCGCCCGGCGATCGTGCCATCCTCGGCCGCCGTCAGACGCGCCGCATTCGCCGCACGATGGCCGCCCATGTCCGACGCGACGGCCAAGCGGCGTGATGGCTCCCCGGGTTACTCCCGACTTGGCTGCGTTCTAGGCCGCGGCCCGGATCAGGATTTGCAAGGCCGTCATTGCCGCCAGCGCCATGCGTTCCTCTTTGTGTGTCATGGGCGCAGAGTGCCGGTGCGTGTCTGCCAGTTCAGCTTGCGCCTCAGCATTTGCCACAGTAATGAATGGTGAATATTTCTTTTTGCGACAGTGGATTGTTCTTTTTTGTGACAGTGAATATGACTCATGCACAGCTTGGGAAGGCAGCTGGGCCTTCGAACCAGCTCGCCTACCCACCCCCCACCACTTGCCACCGGCCGCTACCAGCCGTCGTCGCTGTTGTTCGCCGCCAGAGGGATTGTTGTTCTGCTTCCTCGAACTTCACAAGTCAACGCTGTGCTTGTCTGGGTTTGGGTGACGCACAAGGCTGGGCGGCGCCAAATGGGCACTGGGTTGCGCCAAGCGCTGAAAAGCCACCAGTGGCAGCCCACCACAGGTCTTGGCTCACAGGGCACGCCCCCACCCGGCAGCAAAACCTGGTCGTATGACCAGTCAACGGCGCTGGGTGTGGGCGCCTTGATGGTTGATGCTTGGGCGGCAATGGCACTGGCAACCAGCGCGTTGGCCTCCCCGTCCGGCGCCACGAGCAACACTCCCGGTGCCAGTTGGCGGCACTGTCTCCCCGCGTGACCACTTGCGCGCATTTCAGGGGACCAGAATGGCAAGGACAGAGATTGGCAAGCAAGCGGGGGGCTCCAACCTCAGCCAATTCGGCTGAATCTGAGCGCCAAAGTGACCACCGAATGGCAGCGGCAGCCCCTGTCCACAAGGTGGGGACCCTGGGCGTCCCCAAACGTTCCTGTTTCGCCTTTTGGTCCCTTCTCCGAACAGACGCGTCTTCAGTGCCATTGTGAGAGAAGGCCCCCTGATCCGCGCTGGGGTGGTGTGACAAATCTGATGCCAACATCTCGTGCATCAGTTATTGCCACTGTCACAAAAAAGAACATGTCGCAAAAAGAACAATTTCACTGCCGCCAAAAAAATAGTAACCGTAATGAATGGGGTGGCTACTACTTAGCAGTACTCAACCCGGTTGTGAAGCTTGGCCAGGGCGCGGCTCGTAGCCTGCCCCGTGGCTCGCGGCCGGGGACCCGCCCAACGCGGCCACTTGGGTGCGCCTGGGCGAGTGCACCACCACCTCGACCCACAGCACGGCCAATTGGATCGCCTGGGGAGGCCCCACGCTGCCCGACGCCAAGGCTCGATCGATCATCCCAGCGCCCACGGTCAGATATCAAGGCGCACGGCCCAAGGTGATGCACTTGTTGCCCTTATGGAGGGAATGACCAGGAGCGACATCTGAGCTCAGCTGACTCGAATGGGGGCCAGACCAATCGAATCGTTTGCGACCCGCCTCTGTACTCCTCTCCCCGGCCTCTCTCCGTTTTTTGTCCGATCGTGGCTGATCGCCCCAGCATCCGCCTGGGTGGGTGGGAGCACCCATTCGTGAGTAATTGCCGATTTGCCCATGTTGGCAGGCCGCAGAGCCCGCTGAATGTTCGGGTCTCAGCCACCGTCTTGAGCACCATAATCGTCATCTCCACGTGACTGTCGCCCAACTCGGACGCGATCGGACGCCCGGGTCAGTTCCAGCCAATGTGTGTCACTGACCGGCCTTGGTCTGGAGCCGGCCACTGGCGCAAAATGTGTGAGTCTGTAGTTTCTGCATGCGCCCCACCCTTTCCCACCGAGCCACCTCTTTCCAGGGTGTGTCAGAAGTGGGCGACGGTTTGAGTGCACTTTCCCGTTGATTGATCAGGCACCCAGGTTAAGTCACACCTTGGACACCTTGGACAGGCACAGAATACCTGGCCTTTCCTGATGACTTTTGCCAATGTACTGAACGGGTCAGCTGCTGGAATTCTTCACTTCATTTTGAAACAAAGTCAGTTGCACCAGGTGCTACGAATAGCTACTGGCTGTCCACCGATGCAGGGATATGTGATAGTCAGTACTCACAGGTAGAAAGAAGATTGCACTGCTAATATGGCAGTGTGGGAAATGGCATGTCCAAATATGGTCAAAACAATATGTGGCGCGTTTGTCTACCTGAGAAAGTGGTCGCCTTCCCCATGTGCTTTTGATGTGTGACAGGGGTTCTCATGTCTATTCCCATGGCTGATCCCACTTTCAGTTTGACCTTATGCCGTCCTTGTGGTTCTGTCGTTCACTCCCTGCTTCCAACCAATTCTGCCCTCCTATGTCACACTCTTTCAGTGGAAAATGGCCTGTTTGGTGTGTGGTGTGACTGTTGCGATGTTGCAGTGCACCTGCTTAAAACTGACTGCATTGGTTTCTAGGCATTTGCTGATGATGCAATGGTGACTCTATTGTGACTACAGTTGCTTGTTGTTGCTGAGCTTGGTGTGCCTTTTGCAGACAGCCGACAACCCAGAAAGTGTGGATACAACGACGCAACACGCTGCTTGCAGTGTGCCTGTGGCACCAAAGGGAGTCCCCAATCTATGAGGCAAACATGTCGGAGGTGCTATCTGTTGCCTCCAAGATCATCAACATCTGCCTGGAGGGCCAGAAAATCACAAATGCGGCAAAGCACAACAAAGAAAAGTGCAGGGTCATTGGAAAACTGGTTGGGCACTTGAAGGTAGTCCTGGAGGACATAAAGGACAACCCTCATCAAGTACTCGAGGGTCCTCTTGGAAGGGTAGAGGCTGCAGTGGAGGATGCCCTGGACTTTGTGAAGGAGCAATCTGAGATGGGGAGGGTGGTGCGATTTACCAGGGCCAGGGCTATCAAGGAAGGGTTTGCTGATCATGAGAAGAATCTGAACACTCAAATCCAGAGTAGGTAGTCACTTTGCTCAGACAACCATGGCTGCATCCTGATTCTCTCTGTACTTTATCACTCACGTTTAGTGCATTTATGTGTGCAATTCTCCAGCAGTTGGACAGGTGCAGGTGGCACTGGGAAATGCAAATTTATGTGTGCATACGCATCTATGCCTTGGTCCACAATAGCAAGGAAATTGCTTTGTTGATCACCATTGTGTGTGCAGTTCTGCAGGTTGCACAGAGTGTAGCAGCAGCTAAGGGCATGGAGAGGCTGGCACAGGGGCAAGAAACGTTGGCAGCAAGGCTGAAATCCATCCGAGACAAAATGGTGGAGCCCCAGACAGAGTCCGTGCACGATATGGCTGTGGCTTTGGTGAACCAACCAGAGCTTCCAGAGACCATAGTGGGATTGGACGACAAGGTTCAGGAAGTTTTGAAAATGTTGGTGGAGATGGAGGGCACTATTCTCGGAGTTGCTGGAATGGGCGGTGTTGGTACGTTTCTAGGGTCTGAGGGCTGCGCAAACTATTCATGCCAGAATAGGAATGTTTGAATTGCTCACTATTCTAAACTGCTATGCAGACATTGGTAGAGTTTGTGGTGCAAAACCCTGTTCTGATAGTTTTGTCAAGTTGCTGCTGAATGCACTATTTCACATGTAGTTCGATGATTGCTGGCCTTCAGCACATTTTGGATCACACACTTACCTGTGTGGTGTGGTGTGGTATGCAGGAAAAACCACCCTTGTGTTGGCTGTGTACTCGCATATCCAGAAGAACAGCCAGTATGATGCCACCTGTTGGGTCACTGTCACTCAAACTCCTGACTTGGTCCAGTGTCAACGACAGATCTGGAACCAACTGATCGGAACTCCACCACCAGCATTCAGCACCCCTGAAGAAGGCTTCAGACTTCTGTTGCATGAGCTGGCTGACAAGAATGTGTTCATTGTGCTTGATGACATCTGGAATTTTGGGGTTCTGAAACTCTTGCAAGTGGTCAAAACCTCAGGCAAAATTGTTTTCACCACCAGGAAGTCTGACATTGCCAGGAGGGCCCACGCTGAGGTATATGAGCACAGAATCCTGGATTACCAACAGTCTCAGGTGCTTTTCAACTTGAAGGCATTTGGTGCTCCAACTATGCCTGAAGACAAGCAGGAATTCCAGCCATATGCTCAAGAGATGGCTGCAGCGTGTGAAGGTCTGCCATTGGCATTGACTGTCATTGGATCGCTGGCAGGAGGGTATGCACTGTTGCGTGAATGGGAAGTTGGGTGCCACAAGCTCAAGACTGCTAAAGTGCTGGATGAAGAGCATGATAGGAAAGTGCTGCAGATCCTTCGCAGCAGCTTTGATGACCTTTACGACGATGAGCAGGCATTCTTTCTTTTCCTGGTGGCCCTGCCGGAGGATTACCATATGGGCGCGTCTGATTTGGTGGAGCAATGGGTGGCTCTCATGATGAGTCATGATGAGGCCAGCGATGGCAAAGAGGAGTGCATCGAGCATTGGAGGGATAAGGCATACACTATGCTTGGGCGCTTGTTGGATCGGCATCTAGTGCTGTCAGACAAGTCAGGTTTCCCTCGCTTCCAAAGAGATGATAAGGATGCCTTCATGGCAGTGGTTGGGTCCCAGGAATATGGCCTTTCCACAATATCGTGCTACCTGAATAACACAATTCGGGAGATGGGTTTGCAGGCTGCAAAGGAGGATGGGAGGCACTTGCTGATTTCGGGCAGCTGCAAGTTGCAACAGCCTGCTATTGCCGAGGCCAGAGGGGTGTCAATGTGGCACGCTTCCCAATCTTTTGTGTGGCCTGAAGGAGCAGAGGCCCCACATATGGAGTGGCTGGTACTGCGAGAGATGGGGCTTGCAACAATCCCTTATACCGTCTTCCTGTCTGGCAAACTGACCATCCTAGATATGTCATTCTCCAGACTGGCATCAGTGCCACCAGAGATTGGCCAGCTGCAAGAGCTACGGCTGTTGAGGCTTGATGGCTGTTCCTGGTTGAAGACATTGGCTACAGACATCACTCGCCTCCAACGCCTTTTGGTGTTGTCTGTCAGGCTGTGTGAGTCCCTTGAAGAACTGCCCACTGACATTGGGAAGCTGAAGCAATTGTCCTACCTTCATTGCCCAGGATGTGGGTTCAGGACCCTGCCCCCATCAATAGGGGACTTGGAGAACATGAAGCAGCTGGATTTGAGCTTCTGCACTAGATTGAAGGAACTTCCCTCGTCCCTTGGAGATGCCAGTCAGCTGGAACACTTGAGTGTGGCTGGTTGTCCATTGTTGAAGAGTCTTCCAAGTTCAATACATGAACTGAAGGAACTGGTGACCCTTGTTGCAGCAGGCTGTAGCGGCCTCGAGGAACTCCCAGCATTGTGGCCAGGCAACCTGCAGTTGTTGGACCTTCAGGGGTGTCAATATCTGACAGCTATACCTGTTGGCATCCACGATCTCTCCCACTTGAAGGCGCTCTTGCTCCAGGGATGCACAAGGCTTGAACGGTTTCCCAACTCTGGGTTGCCCAGCTTGCAGATTGTTGGCCTGCCACTTGTTACAGAGAATGAGTTGTTGGATATGCACAAGAAGGGTGAAGTTGGTTTTCATGAGTTTTCCCATATTTTTGGAAAACCTCTCAGCATCAGAGGCAAGCAATTTTTCTTGCTCCATGGCGAGCTTGATGAGGAGTGGTTGAAAATTGTGATGGAGATGGTGAAGTGGCTTCCACAGGGTGCCCACTACCGTTACATTGCCATCAAGGTATGTTTTGTGTTTTTTATCTCCTTATATTTGAGTGGAATGCAGTTCTGCTGAGGTAATGTGGCCACATTGTGCTTGAATTGCCAGTCTGAGTGTCCCCGATAGGGCTGCTCTGTGTCTTCATAAAACAGAATCTGTGGATGAAAAGGTTTGGCTGTACCTAGCTATGTAATTGACATTACTGTTTGCAATTAAGAAGAAGATGATGTTGCTCTTGCATTGGGGGTTGGTACGTATGACAACAGTGTCTCTTTGCTTGCTATTTGTGAATATGTTCTGAGAGAAATGCATTGGCTGCATGACACAATGTGATTCTGGTTTACCAGGAACTTGGAGGGGGGCTATTGGATGTGAAGGCAGCTCTGGAAGGCACAATTGTTGTGGATGAGGTAATCACAGCAATTTGCACAGCATATTTGCAGCAGTGCCTTTCTCATGCACTGCCACAGATGAGCCAGGTTGGGCTGCATTTTGCCACACAGACAATGAAGCCAGCAACAATGTGTTTCAGTTTGATTTGTAAGCACATTTTCCAGTGCTGATGCTATGCAGAGCCATTGGAGATGATGTCCAATTGTGGACATGATCATCATGTGCACAACAGCTTTTTGAAGTCATTGCAATGGAGTTAAACACTTATATTTGAGTGCATGTGTGGACTGCTCAAGCATGGGCAAACATCCCTTCACCATTCTGCAAGGGATGGTGATGTTGATGCATTGGGGAACATTCTTGGGGCTGGGGTATCAGTGGATAGCAGCAACAATGTGCGGCACCATTCACATGCTCTTGGCATTGCTCTTCTCTTCCCATATGGAGCAGGGGTTGTTGGGAGATCAGAGCAGTAAATGCATGTAATGCACAATATGGTGCAAGACAATTCTAACATGTGTCTTTCCTTGCTTCAAACAGGGTATCAAATTTTACATCTGTGCATGTTTTACTTGAATGTGATTTGAGGGACCCTGTTAATCGTCAATTCCCTGAATGCATAGTTGCCAGGCATGGGGCTGCTGAGCCATCTGCCCTGATCTGTTGAGCCATCTGCCATCTGACCCCTGTGTTTGAGACATGTTTTTGCAAAGGAATACACCCAAATCTTATGCAATGCTTCCATTACAGTTATGCTCTTGACATTCCAGTTAATTACCACAGACTGCAAACGTTCGCTGACATGGTGGAATGGCAGCGACTGGACCAAGCTCTTGCTAACTGCCAATATCCCAGACCCTGGAAGACTGTTGCCCCATGTCCTACCAAGCCTGGTGTGCTGCTGGTCAGCTATGTGCCCAAAGCTTTGCAGTGCTTCAAATGCCAGAAATGCGCAGTCCCAAACCGTGCAGAGTGCCCAATGTTTGGGCTGGGGTCTATAGCCTGCCACTGATATGTTGTTTGCAAGCCTTGGGAATTTTGCATAAAAGATGTTGGCAAATCCCAGTATCGACTACCCGTGTTGCAATGGATCTGATGTGGACCTTGGTCTAGGAGGTGTGCAACAAGAGTATTGCACATTGGCTCAGAGCACAGTAGGATGATCCATTGCTCATCCTGCCACAATTGGAAGGGAAACGGGTTCATTCTGGCAAAAATGCATTTTGTCCGCCCTAGTCTTGTGATGCATCGATAGCCTGAGGGCATGCATTTTGGTTTCTGCTGTGTGCAGAGAGGAAGGACGGAAATGATGTGTGCGGCCGAGGATGGACAACTGGGCATTGTGGAGAAGCTAATTGCTGTCGGGGCAGATGTGAAACATGCAGACCAGGTGGGCCGGTTGATTTAGTTGTACATTTTCAAATTCACAACTATACTATTGACTATATAGAACTAGCTTTCGTGCAAAATGTCGGTAAGGTCCGAAAAGGTGCACTTGTGTGCAACATCGCGATTATGTGTTTTTTTGGGCAAAATGGTTGTGCTCAAGATTGTCCATCAGAAAACAAGGAAACTTGTGCGCAATATTGCCATTTCTGAGTGCACTAAAAAATAAGAGTATGAACGCCTTTAAAACACTAGTTCTCATGCTTTATATCACAAGTTTAAGAAAGTTTTTACCAAAAAAACATGTACAGCACGGGTTCTGCTCCCCCCCCCCCACCGACCCCGTGCATTGATGCACTAGGCCCAGCAATATTCGCCTGTGTTTGCGCGCGCGGCGCGCGCAAAGGTACACTTTTTTGTGCGCAATATTGTGGTTTTCTTATCCGTTGGGTGACCCAAAAATGGCCTGTTTGTGTGCAGGTTTGTTGTTGTGGCATTTTTCTTGCATTCCGCCTGTGCGCAAAATGCACATTTTGTTGTTTTTCGTGTCCCTCTTACCGACATTTTGCACGAAAGCTTGTTATAGGCATTTGAAATGCCGCTGGAAATTTTCTTTGATGCGGGATCGATCACATCTCCAATTTCTGCAGTACTTTGCAAATGTGCATTGCAGAAATTTTCACTTTGCTTTACGAAGTATCTCCAAAGTACGTCGCAAGTTCTTTACAGAAGCGTTTGATGCTTTAATTCATGCTTAAGTCAAGCATCAGCATGAGATCGCATCTCATTTTCAGGGCAATTGTATGCCGCAACTCTGCTCGTGTGTGCCAAACAATCGCAAACGAAATGCCACAGGCGGCTAGAGAAAATGGGACTCCCATGTCACAACAAATGCCAGGACTGGAGGAAGTACTGGTTGTAGAAACGGACACAAAGATAGCAATTAGGATTATACAAATAAATAGATTAGATAGCATGAACTAGTTACTAATTATTTATACTAATATTTAACAATTACTACATAAATAGGAACGAATTCGTCCTGAGTACAGAATCGTGCTCTGTTAGAGCCCTGCTGCATCGAGCGTCATGCCTCATGGCTGTTTATCTGTACAAGAATCAAAAGCGTAACAGTGTTATGAAGAGGACCCTCGGATGTAGTAGCGCCTTGGCTGGCTCCAAACTTGGCCAGGATCACAGCGAAGCACTAAATCCGTTGGGTGAAACTGCGCCACACCCCAAGGGCTTCTGGAAAGCGCAGCGCCTGCGGGTGCAATGGTTCCTGCGTCAATGGTAAGGCCTCTTGGATCGTCATGCGTCATGTGGTGGCGCCGGAGGCACGAGTCGTGCACTGGGACACTGCCATTTGGGGCCATGAGAAGTGGGCGTGATTGCCATTTTGGCGGGAAAGCCGGGGTAGGGAAAGCAGGGGAATCGAAGTCATGACAGATTGTCGATTTTGCTCTTTCCCTTCCGATCTTGATCCTGGTCTCAAGACCACAGTGTATTGGTGGTGAAATGCATTTTCATACATGTTATGCATTAGTACTGTGCATTTGACGGCTGTGTAGTTGGCCGCTATGTAAACAGTTTTCAACTTAAGTAAATGACAGGAAAGTCTACTGGCTGGTTGGTCCGTTTTGCAATAATATCTACAGTCTATAATTCCATAGATTGATCTATTGTGCGACAATATTGTTATGTCTGTACATGTATCCATAGTTGTCCTGCAGGACATGTATGTCTGGTTTCGTCCTCGCCACCCCCGCCAACCCATCCCCACTTTCCAGCCTCGTTGTCTCACAGCCTCCAGGCAGTGGGAATGATTATGGGGCTTTGATGGTGAGTGCCCAGGGCACCGCTCAGCGATGTATCAAGTTATGACATCGAACTGGAAGTCCCCTGCAGGAAGCGGCGTTTGCTGAGTGTGGCCATCGCAAGTGCACAAGTCCAGCACACACAACATGTACAATAAACAGATGCACACGTGTGTGCACACATCCGTACAGTGTACACATATGCACCCATGTGTCTATACGTGCATGTATGCAATCGTATGCGTCTGTACAGGACTGTTGACAGCCCCGCATTGGTCAACGCTTGGTTAACAGACACCTGGGTGGTGGCGGTTGACGACAGGAAGCAGCATCCGCATTGTCTCTTTGTCACATACGAGCGACGCCATTTTTGGCATCCTCCTTTCCTTCAAGGGTCCTGCCCTGCAAAGTGTTCAGTAGGCCTCTAGCGGCGCTGGTCAAAATTGGACAACGGTATGTGGATAAGACCTGCGCCTCACCACCCCAGCCTCACGTCCCACCCCAGTCATCACGTCCCAACCTCATGGTCGACTCACTGCCACAAGGCGTGGCGGCCATTGTGGCGCTTATGTTCATGCGTGCTGGATCGTGTCACAAATGCCACGCCATCGGGATGAACATCTGGAATTGCTCATCAGGCTTGCCATCCTTGTGTCTGTCGATTCGCAGGATGGAAACACTGCACTGTTGTTGGCCGCCAAGGAGGGTCATGCTGCCATTGCCGAGAAGCTTTTGGATGGCGGAGCGGACATCGGCTACCAGAACAAGGTGCGCCGGCATTTCTTTAAGAAACCTTGTGTTGTTTGGTGTGGCAAAATGTGGTATTGAAGTGCTATGTCATGTACAATACCTCGCCTGCATCTTGCCTCCCTCCGGCCCTGCGACATCCCCCCTGCGTCCCAGCCCCGTCGACTCACAGCCTTGAATGACCTTGGCGGCCATTGGCATTGATTCTTGCGCATGCTGCATTGGTCCCTGGTTTTGTGCATTGCGCTTGCACTGGATGCCATACACACAGAGAGCGAATGGCAAGCAAGACTGCCATGCCACGAGATCAGCATTGGGCAGAATGGACCGTCGATTGACGATGTGCACACGCCTGGCTTGAGTATTGCAATTCAAGCCGGAGCTTCAATCTGTTCATTAGACTCGTTAACACTGGCAAGACAAGCACCAAACAACACTTTTCGCAGGCCACAAAATTCTTTTGGGGTTGATGTGATTGCCAAAACACACAACACAGAATAGAGAGAACATGGCAAGCAAACTAATAAATAGAGCAGTGCACAAATGAACGAACTGGTCAATGTGCGTTCCAATGGCGCTTCATATTGAACTCTTGGATATGGAATACGAAATTGAATGTGCCTTCCACATGCTGGCCTTCAAACATTCTGGATGGCAATGACAATTGGGATGACCAGAGCTTGTCGTGCTCCCGTTCGCTGGTCAACGTGAGGCGTTGCTGTCAAAGTCATTCGCGCACCAACTTTCACAGTGACTTGCCTTCAATAAAAATAATAAAGTGAGATAATGAATAACAGCTATATCTAGCTTACACTAGCATCAGCTTTGTCCACATGAAGGGAGAAGCAAAGGGAGCTCCCACGGCAATTGAAAGAAAGGTTGGGAACAAGAGTGACTCAATGGCTGTGATTAGATCCTGTCCCCGAGTTTGGAGTCTCAGTGATTTTATTTTGTTCCCTTGATCCAACTACACAGCTGCCATTGTGCTGTACAAATGTACGCCACTCAAAAATTGGCTTAGCACTTTATAGATTTTGTATTGATTGTGCCAGAACATTCTTTATGGAAGACTTGCCACTGTCAATGTACCACTTCTGCCAGCTGTGTCCACACAGTGGTAGTCACCAACGTCTTGTGACCCATCCTGCATGGGAAATCGTGCTGTCGAAATTGCGCTGCACATAGCTGCGTCCGTGTGGCCCTTGTACAAGAGGACGTTGCGTAGTCTGAGCCGATGGCCAATATCACAAGAAGCCTGATGTCGGTCTGTCATTGAAGGAAGTGTTTGTTGCTCTAATTTCGTGCTTAAGTGAAGCATCAGCATAAGATCGCGTCTCATTTTCAGGGCAATAATATGCCGAATCTGTGATCATGTGTGCCAAAACGTTGCAAACGAAATGCCACAGACGGCTTCAGAAAATGGGACTCCCGTGTCACAACAAATGGTAGAACTGAGGGAAGCATTGGTGGTAGAAACGGACACAAAGATAGCAATTAGGATGAAATAAATAAATATATTAAACAACATGAATTAGTTACTAAATATTTATACTAATGTTTAACAATTACTAAATAAATAGGAACAAACTCGTCCTGAGCACAGAATCGTGCTCTGTTAGAGCCCTGCTGCATTGAGCGTCAAGCCTCATGGCTCTTTCCTGTACAAGTATTGAAAGTGTAACAGTGTTACGGAGAGGACCCTTGGATATAGTAGTGCCTTGGCTGGCTCCAAACTTGGCCAGGACCGCAGCAAAGCATGAAATCCGTTGGGTGAAACCACGCCACACCCCAAGGGCTTCTGGAAAGCGCAGCTCCTGTAGGTGCAATGGTTCCTGCGTCAATGGCAAGGCCTCTTGAATCGTCGTGCATCATGTGGTGGCGCTGGAGACACGAATCGCCACAATGGAACACTGCCATTTGGGGCCATGAGAAGTGGGCGCAATTGCCATTTTGGTGGGAAAGCCGGGGTAGGGAAAGCAGGGGAATCGAAGTCATGACAGGTTGTCGATTTTACTCTTCCCCTTCCGATCTTGATCCCGGTCTCAAGGCCGCAGCGTATTGGCGGCGAAATGCATTTTCATACACGTTATGCATTACTGCTGTGCATTCAACGGCTGTGTAGTTGGCCGCTATGTAAACAGTTTTCAATTTAAGTACATGACAGGAGAGTCTGCTGGCTGGTTGGTCCGTTTTGCAATAATATCTATAGTCTATATTCCATAGACTGATCTATGGTGTGACAATATTATTATGTCTGTACATGTATGCATAGTTGTCCTGCAGGACGTGTATGTCCGGTTTACTCCTCGCCACCCCCGCCAACCCATCCCCACTTTCCAGCCTCGTCATCTCACAGCCTCTGGGCAGTGGGGATGGTTATGGGGCTTCGATGGTGATCGCCCAGGGCGCCGCTCAGCGATGTATCAAGTTATGACATCGAACTGGAAGTTCCCTGTAGGAGACGGCATTTGCTGAGTGTGGCCGTCCCATCGCAAGTGCACAAGTCCAGCACACACAACATGTACAGGAAACAGATGCACACGTGTGTGCACACATCCATAAGTGTACACATATGCACCCACGTGTCTATACATATACGTATGCAACCGTATGCATCCGTACAGGACCGTTGACAGCCCTGCGTTGGTCAACGCTAGGTGAACAGACACCTGGGTTGCGGCGGTTGGCAACAGGAAGCGGCGTCTGCGTTGTCTCTTTGTCAGATACGAGCAACGCCATTTTTGGCGTCCTCCTTTCCTTCAAGGGTCCTGCCCCACAAAGTGGTCAGTAGGCCTCCAGCGGCGCTGGTCGGAATTGGCCAACAGTCTACGGACAGCACCTGTTCCTCACCACCCCAGCCTCACGTCCCACCCCAGTCATCACGTCCCAGCCTCGTGGTCGACTCACAGCCAAAAGGCGTGGTGGCCATTGTGGCGCTTATGTTCATGCGTCCTGGATCGTGTCACAAATGCCACGCCGTGGGGATGAACATCTGGAATTGCTCATCAGGCTTGCCATCCTTGTGTCTGTCGATTCGCAGGACGGAAACACTGCGCTGTTGTTGGCCGCCCGTTGGGGTCATGCTGCCACTGCCAAGAAGCTTCTGGACAGTGGAGCAGACATCAGCTGCCAGAACAAGGTGCGCCGGCATTTCTTTCTTAAATCTTGTGTTGTTTGATGTGGCAAAGTGTGGTATTGAAGTGCCATGTCACGTATAATACCTCACCTGCGTCTTGCCTCCCTCTACCCCTGTGGTGTTCCCCCCTGCATCCCAGCGCCCGTCGACTCACAGCCTTGAATGACCTTGGCAGCCATTGGCATTGATTCTCGCGTGTGCTGCATTGGTCCCTGGTTTTACGCATCACGCTTGCACTGGATGCCATACACACAGAGAGTGAATGGCAAGCAAGAGTGCCATGCCATGTGATCAGCGTTGGGCAGAATGGACCATCGATTGACAATGGGCACACGCCTGGCCTGAGTATCGCAATTCAAGCCGGGGCTTCAATCTTTTCATTAGACTGGTTGAACCTGGGAAAACAAGCACCAAACAACACTTTTTGCAGGCCACAAAATTCTTTTGGGATTAATGTGATTGCCAAAAACACAACACAGAATAGAGTAGACATGGCAAGCAAACTAATAGGATGGTGCACAAATGAACTAACCAATCAATGTGCGCTCCTATGGCACTTCACGTTGAATTCTTGGATATGGAATACGAAATTGAAAGCGCCTTCCACATGATGCCCTTCAAACGTTCTGGATGGCAATGACAATCGCAACGACCAGAGCTTGTCATGCTCCCGTCCGCTGGTCGACATGAAGCATTGCCACCGACTTTTGCAGTGACTTGCCTTCAATAAAGAGTTAAAGTGAGATAATGATTAACAGCTACATCTAGCTAACACTAGCATCAGCTTCGTCCACATGAAGGGACAAGCAAAGGGAGCTCCCACAGCAATTGAAAGAAACGTTGGGAACAAGAGTGACTCGATGGCTCTGATTAAATCCTGTCGCCGAGTTTAGGGTCTCAGTGATTTTATTTTTTTCCCTTGTTCCAACTACACAGCTGCCATTGTGCTGTACAAATGTACGCCACTCAAAAATTGGCTTAGCACTTTATAGATTTTGTATTGATTGTGCCAGAACAATCTTTATGGTACACTTGCCACTGTCAACGCACCACTTCCACCAACCGTGTCTGCACAGTGGTAGGCACCAACGGGTCCTGACCCATCCTGCATGGGAAATCTTGATGTCAAAACTGTGCTGCACATAGCTGCGGCCATTTCTTCCTTGCACAGGAGGACGTTGCATAGTCTGAGCTGATGGCTGATACCACAAGAAGGCCAATGCCGGGATCTGTCATTGAAGGAAGTGTTTGTTGATTTAATTTCGTGCTTGAGTCAAGCGTCAGCATGAGATCGCGTCTGATTTTCAGGGCAATTATGCCGCATCTGTGCTCATGTGTGTCAAACCGTTGGAAGCGAAATGCCACAGACGGCTTCAGAAAATGAGACTCCCATGTCACAACACATGGCAGGAATGAGGGAAGTATTGTTGGTAGAAACGGACACAAAGATAGCAATTGGGATGAAATAAATAAATATATTAAACAACATGAATTAGTTACTAATTATTTATACTAATGCTTAACGATTACTAAATAAATAGGAACAAACTCGTCCTGAGTACAGAATCGTGCTCTGTTAGAGCCCTGCTGCATCGAGCGTCAAGCCTCGTGGCTTTTTTTGTACAAGTATTGAAAGTGTAACAGTGTTACGTAGAGGACCCTCGGATATAGTGGCGCCTTGGCTGGCTCCAAACTTGGCCAGGACTGCGGCAAAGCATGAAATTCGTTGGGTGAAACCGCGCCACACCCCAAGGGCTTCTGGAAAGTGCAGCTCCTGTGGGTGCAATGGTTCCTGCGTCAATGGTAAGGCCTCTTGAATCATCGTGCGTCATGTGGTGGCGCCGGAGGCACGAGTCGCCGCACTGGAACACTGCCATTTGGGGCCATGAGAAGTGGGCGCAATTGCCATTTTGGTGGGAAAGCCGGGGTAGGGAAAGCAGGGGAATCGAAGCCATGACAGGTTGTCGATTTTACTCTTCCCCTTCCGATCTTGACCGTGGTCTCAAGGCCGCAGTGTATTGGCGCCGAAATGCATTTTCATACATGTTATGCATTACTACTGTGCATTTGACGGCTGTGTAGTAGGTCGTTATGTAAACAGTTTTCAATTTAAGTAAATGACAGGAGAGTCTGCTGGCTGGTTGGTCCATTTTGCAATGATATCTATAGTCTACATTCCATAGATTGATCTATGGTGCGACAATATTATTACGTTTGTACATGTACGCGTAGTTGTCCTGCAGGATGTGTACGTCCAGTTTCGTCCTCGCCACCCCCGCCAACCCATCCCTTTCCGATCACTTTCCAGCCTCGTCGCCTCACAGCCTCCGGGCAGTGGGGATGATTATGGGGCTTCGATGGTGAGCGCCCAGGGCGCCGCTCAGCGATGTATCAAGTTATGACATCGAACTGGAAGTTCCCTGTAGGAGGCGGCATTTGCTGGGTGTGGCCGTCCCGTCGCAAGTGCACAAGTCCAGCACACACAACATGTACAGGAAACAGACGTGCGTGTGTGTGCGCACGTCCGTACAGTGTACACATATGCACTCGCGTGTCTATTTGTGTATGTACGCAACCGTATGTGCTTATACAGTACCGTTGACAACCCCGCATTGGGCAACGCTTGGTGAACAGGCACCTGGGTTGCGGCAGTTGACAACAGGAAGCGGCGTCCTTCTTGTCTCTTTATCAGATATGAGCGATGCCATTTTTGGCATCCTCCTTTCCTTCAAGGATCGTGCCCCACAAAGTGGTCAGTAGGCCTCTAGTGGCGCTCGTCGAAATTGGCCAACAGACTACGGACAGCACCTGCACCTCACCACCCCAGCCTCACGTCCCACCCCAGTCATCACGTCCCAGCCTCGTGGTCGACTCACGGCCACAAGGCGTGATGGCCATTGTGGTGCTTATGCTCATGCGTGCTGGATCGTATCACAAATGCCACGCCATCGGGATCAACATCTGGAATCGCCCATCATGCTCACCATCCTTGTGTCTGTCGATTCGCAGGACGGAAACACTGCGCTGTTGTTGGCCGCCCGTTGGGGTCATGCTGGTATTGCCGAGAAGCTTTTGGATGGCGGAGCGGACGTTGGCTACCAGAACAATGTGCGCCGGCATTTCTTTCTTAAACCTTGTGTTGTTTGGTGTGGCAAATTGTGGTATTGAAGTGCTATGTCATGTACAATACCTCGCCTGCGTCTTGCCTCCCTCTGGCCCTGCGACATCCCCCCTGCGTCCCTGCCCTGTCGACTCACAGCCTTGACTGACCTTGGCGGCCGTTGGCATTGATTCCTGCACATGCTGCATTGGTCCCTAGTTTTGCGCATCGCGCTTGCACTGCATGCCATACACACAGAGAGTGAATGGCAAGCAAGAGTGCCATGCCATGGGATCAGCGTTGGGTAGAATGGACCGTCGATTGACAATGTGCACATGCCTGGCTTGAGTATCGCAATTCAAGCTAGGGCTTCAATCTGTTCATTAGACTGGTTAAACCTGGGAAAGCAAGCACCAAACAACACTTTTTGCACACCACAAAATTCGTTTGGGGTTAATGTGATTGCCAAAACACACAACATAGAATAGAGTAGACATGGCAAGCAAACTAATAAATAGGGCAGTGCACAAATGAACGAACTGGTCAATGTGTGCTCCAATGGTGCTTCATGTTGAATTCTTGGATATGGGATACGAAATTGAAAGTGCCTTCCACATGTGGCGCTTATGCTCATGCGTGCTGGATGGTGTCACAAATGCCACGCCGTTGGGATCAACATCTGGAATCGCCCATCACGCTTGCCATCTTTGTGTCTGTCGATTTGCAGGACGGAAACACCGCGCTGTTGTTGGCCGCTCGTTGGGGTCATGCTGCTGTTGCTGGGAAGCTTCTGGACAGTGGAGCGGACGTCAGCTACCAGAACGAGGTGCGTCGGCTTGTCTTTCTTAAATCTTGTGTTGTTGGTGCGGCAAAGTGTGGTATTGAAGTGCCATGTCACGTACAATACCTCACCTGCGTCTTGCCTCCCTCCGGCCTTGCAACATTCCCTCCTTGTGTGCCCCAGCCCCGTCGACTCATAGCCTTGAATGATCTCAGCGGCCGTTGGCATTGGTTCTCGCACGTGCTGCATTGGTCCCTAGTTTTGCGCATCGCGCTTGCACTGCATGCCATACACACAGAGAGTGAATGGCAAGCAAGAGTGCCATGCCATGGGATCAGCGTTGGGTAGAATGGACCATCGATTGACAATGTGCACATGCCTGGCTTGAGTATCGCAATTCAAGCTGGGGCTTCAATCTGCTCATTAGACTCATTAAACCTGGGAAACAAGCACCAAACAACACTTTTTGCAGGCCACAAAATTCGTTTGGGGTTAACGTGATTGCCAAAACACACAATACAGAATAGAGTAGACATGGCAAGCAAACTAATAAATAGGGCAGTGCACAAATGAACGAACTGGTCAATGTGCGCTCCTATGGTGCTTCACGTTGAATTCTTGGATATGGAATACGAAATTGAAAGTGCCTTCCACATGCTGGCCTTCAAACGTTCTGGATGGCAATGACAATCGCGATGACCAGAGGTTGTCATGCTCCCATCTGCTGGTCGATGTGAGGCATTGCCGACGAAGTCATTTGTGCGCCAACTTCCGCTGCAGTGACTTGCCTTCATTAAAGAATTAAAGTCAGATAACGATTAACAGCTACATCTGGCTAACACCAGCATCAGCTTCGTCCACACAAAGGGACAAGCAAAGGGAGCTCCCACGGCAATTGAAAGAAAGGTCGGGAAGAGGAGTGGCTCGATGACTCTGATTAGAGTTTGTAACTGAGTGATTCTTTTTCTATTTTGTTCCCTGCAGAGTGGGAAGAACGCATTACTGTGGGCCGCCTGGGGTGGAAGCGTTTACATTGTGGAGAGGCTGTTGTCCCTTGGGATGGATTTCAATCACACAGACAAGGTGATGTGCTTGTGCTGCTGCCATTGTGCTGTACAAATACATGCCACTCAAAAATTGGCTTAGCACTTCATAGATTTTGTATTGATTCTGCCAGGACAATCTTTATGGTAGACTTGCCACTGTCGATGTACGGCCACCACATCAGCAGCAACACGCTTGCCCAATGCGCTGTTATCATTATCATTACATCTTGGCTTTTGCAGACACACATGTGATGGGGTAAATGGTCCCCTTGTGGATTTTCTGTATTTTGGTGAAGAAGTTGTAGGGTCACCAAACACAGTGTGTGTCGATGTACAGGATAGCATGACTCCGCTGATGGCAGCTGCAAAGAATGGCCACAAATCTGCTGCAGAGTTGCTGCTGAGCGGAGGGGCTTCTGTGATGTTGACTGACAAGGTGACAATCGGGTCGTGATGACTTGAATGCAGCGTTGCACCCACAGATGCTGTTACTATAAGTTGAAAGGAAATGGACTCGGCTCTGATTCTCTGCAGATGTGCAGAAGAACAAGTGAATGCTATGGAAGCACAATTTGCATGTGCAAACAAGTAGCCATCCTGCCTGTATTTGACTCTGTGGTGTCAAATGTCCAATTCAGTTGAGGGATGACATAGTCAGCTGAATTCAGACATTTTGAAGCCACAGTCTCATTGTACTACTTCTGTTTTGTAAGTCTTGACGGTTATCCAATGTTGTCAGAACTTTGCAAGATCAACTCAACTGGTAAATCTGTCACCAGATTCGGATTCCTTGGTCGAATTTGGGGTCATGTGGATCTTAAATATATTAGCCGTCACCATACAACAAGAAATTCACAGCCTCAGCAAAAGCGTTCCTATCCATCTTCGTTGGGGCCTTGCTTCCCTGTACCTTTTTGCTTACCTTATCTTCATGATGGGTGCCAGCCTATTTCCTGGACAATTGCTCGAGAACTGTGTTGCAGAACATAAATAGGCATTACCACAATCAGTCAAGAAATTTGACATCAATGCAATCGCATTTTTGTGGAGCATCTCTTCTGCTATGCCTACTCTTTGAAATTCTCAATGTTAACGATTGGCCATGTTGGCACCAACCTAAGCCATTCTTGGGTCAGTGGGAACATGCACAGCCTTCCCAGCCTTGGTACTCTGGCTAAGTCAATGCTCTTGCAATAATCTAGGCGTCTCTTGGCCTTTGGCGACAACACATGCACAATTCTTGTGGACACCCAAAAATTTCTGGCCAGCTCGCATCTTTCCATCTGTGGATTCTATTTTGAATGCAGCTGAATCTTCAGTGTATACCAAACCACCAAGCCATACCTCTTCCATAGAAATAGCCCCACTTGATCCACCTCTGTTGAAGGGCAAAATGAGCCTGCCATGCCCTGCTCTAGGTCCTGACACAAGGGAAAGTGATGTCTGTGCTCCTTTTAACGTATCTCAAGAATGGCAGCACCTTTTCCACATTGAAGGGCTCTCCATGGATAGATACCGATATGGCACATCAACATTGCTTTGATCAAATTTTTTGACTTGCATGTTTTGACCTCTGATTGCGCAATTTGGATAATAGACAAGGCCTTTGAAATGAAGGTAGTATGCAATCAGAATACGTCCAGAATATAGCACAGCACATGCCAATGGGGTTCAAGTGTGCATGCAAGCCCCCTTGGCCTGGAGGCAATGCAAGCCTACCCATTCAAGTCATGAGAATGCATTTTGACAAGTCTTCATCCAGTTGTCAAACTCACGCTGTAGCACACACACTTATTTGCTGTTAAAGGGGCACTTGCCAAGATGATGGATGTCTGTGCTATTCAAGTGGTTTGGTTCCTGAGATCCCTGTGACATCTCTGTCATTGTGTGTGATGCACAGCATGGCTCAACAGCACTGACCTGGGCAGCAAGGAATGGCCACAAGAGCATTGTGGAACTGCTGTTGGACAGGGGTGCATCGGTAGACCATGCTGACCAGGTGAGATGGTGATGACTGTCTTCTTCATCAGTGGGGCCTGCATCTGTGCATGTAATTGTGTTTGGCCAGGACCCGAATGTTGTGTATCACTGCCTGCTCAGGACTGGCATCCGACGGGTAGAGCCCCGTTGTTAAGTGGGAACTGGCCAATGTGTTGACGGGTCTCTGGTGCATGTGTCAAACAGTTCAAAAATGGTGTGTTGGGTATGTGAATCGACCCATGGCTGTGCTTGTCAAGTGGTTTGGGTCCCAAGAGCCCTTTGACAACCTTGCCCTATTCTGTGACACAGAGGAGGGCCATGTTCGTGTACTTACACAGTTGGTACAGCTCTGACCTGCTGTTTCATTGCTGTGCTGATGTTCAGATACAGTGTGCCCTCGGCTCTGAGCATGTTTGTTTGCAGCCTAACGGTCTGGTGTGATATCTAGAATTTGTCTACACCTCTCATCTTTGCAGCAAGAGATGGCCATGATGGCACTGCTGTGGTGCTTGTTGATCGTGGAGCATCAGTGAATCACTGTGACAAGGTGAGAAGCTGTGCTCTCGTGTTCATTTGTGTTCTGATCAAAGTTGTTGAGGACCTGTGTCCTTCATGCATGCTAAGGACCTGTGTCCCATGTGAATAGTTCAGAGCAAATTCCTTATATTCGTATATCTGCTTCAAGCTTGTTTAAGTTCCAATAAATGCTGGCAAACCTGCTGCCAGGCTCCTCCTCAACATGTGGGCAACAGTTTATCTATCCCTGTGTTCATTATACTTTCAAAACAAATATGCTGACTATCTTCAATCCACTATCTTTATGCTGAACAGATCAGCTGCCAATGAAGATTCCTGAATGCCTGTAACTGGGAGTGTAAAGAGCATCCAAAAATCAACACTGAATTCCAAATGCAGGGTGTTTGCTGGAAATCTAGATCTGGCAAGCCATGCCTGAAACCAGTGAGCTTTAGCAAGTTGCCCTGGCACATGTGCATATTCAGAAAAGGGGGTGCAGCTTTTTGGCAGCTTCAGGTTGCCTTTCATGCTGCCTTCTGGGGATTCGGCAGCCAGTCTTTCAGTAAGGACGTCTGATGATGTTCGTTGGGCGTCCTTGTATGATTCTTCACAGGCAGAAGATGTTTGGCAAAGGGATAAAACTTTGCGTTGCTTGCCATTGCACAACATGTGTGCTGGACAACATCACAGACTGTCCTGGAATACGAAGGGAGGAATTGGAAGAAATGGATGGCAGCTGTTTGTTCCAGTTGACTATGCAGCCAGTTGTGAACTCTGCACTCCCATAATTACAGGTTCCTGGCATTTGATGATTGGGCTTTTGCTTGTCCTGTGCGTGTACCTGTGCATATGTTGTATTCCTCTGCAAGTGCTTTGTATGATTGGCCAGCAAAGAGGGAAGTTAAACACTGCAGTCTCATGCTGGCAGCCTCATGTTGGCAAAATAATGAGCAGCATCAGTTGTGTGGTCCAAGGTTTGTGCAGGGAAGGTTATGTACGTCAAATGTCAAATAAGGTTGACAACACACGGTAGCTCAGATGTCAAGCAACTGCAGCAGGAGCAGTCCTGTGCTTTGATGGAATTGTTTCAACAGCTCTGGAAAGCGGTTGACAAAAGAAATGTGTTCGATGTGTAGGATGGCCACACTCCTCTCTGGTATGCTACACAAGGCCACAGTGCAGGAGTTACTTCTGTGTTGAGAAGGAATGGTGCTCGCATGGTAAAGACATGTGTTGAATTTCCACACCAAAATTTTGTTTTGTCGATCTGGATGCATGTCCATGGTCCAAAGCACAGAACGCTGTCCGTGTTTTATTTTCTGTACAGGGTGGCAATTCCTCTTTTGGGTTTTTGAGGATGCAGTCTGGTGCAGCAGCTTCTGTACAGGGTGGCAGTTCCTCTTTTGAGTGTTTGAGGATCCAATCTGGGACAGGATTTTCAATGTGCACTGGTCCTTTGTCAGTTTCTGAGCTCTGGCTGGTTGCAGCTGGACTGAAACTGTTTGTGCTCAAAATCTGTTTGTAGCTGGCAAGGTAGTGGGCAAAGGCTCAGATTGGGACTGGCCATTCAGGGTAGTGCCAGATGACCCTCAAAGATCAAGCCCTTTGAACTTCAGACATGTGCTGGATGTGTTACATGGCCCTGTTAAATATCTGCTGGCTTTCCATGAGTGCATGATGGTAGAAGCCTTTCATATCACAGTGGATTTGGTGTGGAAATGGTGATTTTTTGCAGGAAGCTGCCCTGTTGTGCATGCAGAACCCGGTCCTGACATCTGCCTTACTTTAACTACCCTAGTTGTGACATTTGTATTCTGACATTGTTGAGGCAAGAATTATGGTATGGTGATCCTGGTGCACAAATAACATGGACGTCTGGAATGTTGAGGCTGCCCAAAAAACAGTGCCCTCCATTCTCAGGTATACTATGCATGTATGTTCTCCTGATCCCCTCATTTGTATATTTCCCATTTGTGAATGTTCACAATGCTCAGCCACATTGACTGTGCAGCCCAGTGGGGGGCACCCATCCATTCTGTGCACAAGAAGGAGCAACTGCACTAGTACATCATGTTCAGGGTGAATTCTATTTGCTGCATACACAGAGATATCTATTTGACGTGGAGGGAGCTCCCAGGTTGCGAAAGCTAGCTGTCAAACATCTTATTCCTATCAATTTCAATACTTGCTCTGCCCAAGATTAAATGGCTTCAGGGCCTTGCTTATCCATCGTAGTTACATCAGCTTTATATGAAATTTCACCCAAAGTTGTGCTTGTAAGTTTGGAGCATACTCTCAAAATTTCATGTCAATCCATTGAGCATTGAGGATTTAGCAGTATTTTGTATCAAGGTGTATTTGGTGTCAAAATCGACAAAGATTTACCTTTTGCCTAATGGTCAGAGGGGCCGTGTCTCATTTTTTCCACTTGAAAATTGGTAGTTAGTTCAGGGTGCAACCCAATCTGTCCAATTTAGAACTTGTTTGGTAATTTTGAGGCCGTCCTTGTAACGAATTTTGTCTGTCAAATAGATGACAATTAATAATGGACAGGGAAGCACAGTCGAAGAAGAGGAAAATGGATGATACATCCATGCCACTAACAACTGAGGGCTGGCATTGAGCAAGCTGTGTGTTTCCTTTGTAGGCAAGCCTCTCGTACAATGCTGGAATTGTGACGTTTCTTCAGAAGCAAATGATGGCAGTCAGTGACATTGATGGCGATGAGGACTTGATTGCTATTTTGCTCAAGGGAGATCGGTTCGTTGAAAAGCATGAAACGTCTTTCTGTCTGAAGAATTTCTACACAGTAGATGAAGCACAACGTGCAGCTCAATCAATCTGTGAGAGGCTGCGAGACAGCAAATATGTAGAAAACGAAGGCCTCCAGTCCCAGATTAAGGCAGTCATACCGAAAAGCATCATTGACGAAGACAGGAAGCATTTGCGTGACATGCTCTCCTATGCTCTGGAAGGCAAGCAATGCAACAGCGCAAGTAAGGGTCTGCTGCGCAAATGGGAAGAAGCCAGAGACAAGCATAACAAGTGGAAAATGCGTTGGGTAGTTCCTGAGGAAGCAGTTCAGGTTGTAGAGAAAGAGTTGGGACGAGGTGGCCAGGGATGTGTGCACGAATGCCGGTATGATGGTAAATTGGCTGCTGTGAAACAACCAATATCCTACAAGAAGAAACTGCACATTGACGATTTGGCTGAGTTCCTCAAAGAGGCCTATTGGCATTCGGAGCTGAGTCCCTGGCACACACCCCAGCTGTTTGCGATAACCAATTCAGGTTGGATTGTCATGGAATTGGCCGACAAGAACTTGCACACACTATGCCACGAGCAGAACATCAGCTGGCCAGGAAAGCTTCTCCTTCTTCAGAAAGGTGCATCTGCATTGATGTACTTTCACAGCAAGCAAATTGTTCACAATGATGTGAAGACCCACAATTTTCTGGTGTTTGGGACGTGTCAAGATGATTGTGTCGTGAAGCTTGCTGATTTTGGCCTTGTGACTGATGACTCCTCCACAAGATGCCTGACGGTAAGGCTTGGAGGGGGAACAGTTGCTTATTTCGCTCCTGAAGTGTACCACGACAAAGCGCCAACCATGGCTTCAGATGTCTACGCCTTTGGCATCATTATGTATGAGGTCATATCAGGAAAGCCAGCGTACTTTGTTGATGGCAAGCTCTTGAGTCAGCATGCCATCATGATGAGGAAAACTCATGGACAAGAGGATCCTTGCACCATTGTCCCAAAAAATTGTCCAGAGGAAATGCACGATCTGATGAAGAAGTGTTGCAGTGTGGATCCTCAGGCAAGACCAACTATTGATGAGGTTCATGGACAGCTGACCATGATGCCAAAGTCTTGGGTGCACACGGTGAGCTCTGCTGCCTTGTGTGCTGCACATGTCACAGTGTCTCTGAAAAAACACACCAAGGCATGAAATGGAAATAAACCTCATTGCTATGTAGTGTTCCTAATTGAGCATGACTTGTGGCTGCCACACATGTAGTTGGAAATTTTGTGAAGTCGTTTGTCTACATGGGCACTGTTTGCACCTTCCTGTATATCCCCTATGCAACAGTTTTGGTGCTGGCATCACAGCCATGAAGAAGGCTGGCCATCAAGCACTTGCTCTTGTTTCATTGTTAACAGTTGTGCAGGAAAACAATCTTGTGTTTCTTGTTACTCCCCAAGAATTGCACAATCTGCCAGTTGCAAAGTTAATAGCACACACATCCAGGCAACATTCATTGTTTGCCGTGCCACAAAATGTCACCATCATGCCTTCTACTTTATTGCACTCTTTCCTTGGTGTAGGGAGCTCAAGGAACCACAACATCCTTTGCAATTGCAAGACATATCCATGTCTTGTTAACCATAGATTTTTCTCTAGAAGGAACATTCAGTTGGCGGACAGTACTGTTGCAATTTTTTGGTCGATTCTTGGATATTACTAACATATGAAAACCCTGGTGATGCTCACAACACACGCCCACATTGCTTCTGCTTCCCATGGCTTACAGCTCTTGGTGCTGGGTTTTGTAGTGTATTGGTTGAAATTACTTCCTGCTTGTGACGTGAAGGACTAAACTTGCAGCAGGCTATGTGTATGAGACATAGTGGTATAGGCTATGTGTATGGCTATGTGTATGAGAACATATCTACAATATGTTTATATATAGAGAGAGTAACGTGCGATGGTTGAAATAATGCCATTCAGAGCAATATCAGGGCACCTATGTGGCATTCACATACACTGCATATCCATTGGATGTCATATTTTTCCCAGCTGATGTGCTGTTTGGTGGATGGGTCAGGGTTCATCTGTGAAGAAGCTCACAGCTATCATTGCAGAGGCAGAGCAAGAGGTTGGACAGGTCCTGTACAACGAGAAAATGCTGCTGTTTTTGTGCCAGCAGATGCAAAAGATCAAGGAGATGAAGGATATTTCTATCCAGGCAACAAAAGAAGGCATTCCAAAGGCATTCGAATCTTTAAGGGTGAATCTGCTTTTGGGCTTGAAGCTGATCAAGCATCATTCACAGGGATTTATTCAGCAGTGCATTTACCCCATCAGAGAGGCCATATCCCTTGTTCAGAAGATCTGCACGGACTGTAAGACTTCTATTCGCAAACTCAATTGTGGTTCCTGCAAAGAGATTGAGTGCAAAATTCCCAAAGAATATGTGGATGAGGACAAAAGAACAATGGGTAGCATTCTGGAGTACATCTTAGGAGTATCAGACACCCCTGTGCAAGATGCCTGGAAAGAATGGAGGGAAGTGAAGGAAAGGAATGCAGAGCTGTTGCGCCAAATGCAGCCCACATGCAATGATGATATTCCCTTGCAGGATGAGTTTTCCCCGCATGATAATGATGGTGGTGATGTCTATGAAGCAAAGTGGGAAGGAAGCAATGTGATGGTGAAACACCAACCTTCAGCTCGGGACAGAATTGCACGACTGGAGAATTTTGCCGATGTTTGCTCATTCCTTGCCCTCCACAGTCACAAGAAAAGCCCTCACATTGCCAGTGTGGTTGCTTTCTCCGAGTCGGGCTCGGTGGTGCTAAAAGGGGGAGGAGCAGATTTGGTTGGATGGTATCAGAACCAGAGCAATGGCTTTTGCTGGCAGTCAAGTATTCATGTCATGTGGCAAGC
>CAJHUC010000995.1:0-47395 GCA_905146915.1 Ostreobium quekettii | reverse complement strand
CAAGAGGGGTGCACCAGCACGCCGGCACATTGGTGCTTGTTGACGCTGTCCCGCAGAGAGGCCACGTACTCATGCCGGTCACATGCCTCATTGGGAGCCTGCAGCCAGGGCATCAGGGGCCAATAATGTATGGGAAATGGTAACAATTTACACTGGGAAGTTGCCAAAGGGAAATTCACAGGGATAATTTTTATTATTTTTTATGTTATCGGGGATCACAAGCCATGCGAGGCAACAACAGTCGGGTAAGCCTTCACAACAGGTCAGACAGCCACAGCGTGCACTCATACTAGGTGCATTTAAGCATTGCATCATAAATATGTTGCATTCTCTACTGCATAATAACTGCAACGCCTTTGCACGATGCAGAATGGCAAAAAAGGGGTTAAGCACGCATGGCCTTGAAATCGGCACAAATGATTCCCAGAAATGGATAGCCCAAACTTTCTGGCAAAACAAAGCAAACATGATTTGGTCCAAGCCAACACATGACAACCTATCTATTGCATATCAACTTCCCACTATGAACTGACACATACAAGTGTGATACTGTTGTGATTAAGAACATACTGGCAACTGCTTTCAATTACACACATTTAACATGCTAACATATATGCCCAACATACATCAGCCCCTAGATGCCCCAACATATACGCTAATACACATCAAAATACATAATAGCACATGTGATCAATGAAACGGCATATATAATTAATTTATGCAACTGAAATTGGCTGACACATGTACCCCAATATATGTACATGCCCTGAATATATTACATGCCCTATAGATGCCCTGATATGTATGTTTATGTACATGCCCTATATTGTGAGTTAACAGCAACCAAATAGTCAACCGAAAAGTCAGAGTTTCTCACCGTGACCAGAAACCCAGGAATCTCCGCGGCATCCTCAGGGCATTCACTCTTGCATGCGACATCCAGTGGCGTCATCCCATTATCATCCTGAATCTTCTTATCTGCACCGTGCTTTACGAGTAGTTTGGCGATCTTGGCATGTCCGAATCGGGATGCCACGTGCAGAGGAGTATCCCCAAAGTTGTTCTGAAAGTTGACCTGCGCCTTGGCCTCGAGCAGAATATTTGCCACCTGGCAGTAAGACACACATTACCATTATGTACATGAGAAACACTACACTTACAACCAGAAAATGTGATTAAATAAACAATATATTTCAATTTCATGCATCTAGTCACAACTCCTAATGCGAACACGAACGATTCTTCAGATGCAAGTGAATGTTCGCAAACATGTTCTAACAACAAGATGGGTTGACAAATTGAATCACTCACTTTCGACAGGCCCTGCAACATAGTACCACAGCCTAAGCGGTATCGCAATTGAGATAGTGAACATTATGAAACTTAGACAAGGGAGTCCACCACAATTATAGTCCTGATACACCTTTGCAGAGTCGAATAGCTTGATGCACAGCACAGTGAACGTGACTTCCCGTATGCAAGCTCACTTGCTCGTTACTGGCATCTTCAATACAGCCAAATTTCTTTGTAGCACACTTATCTTACATGCAACCAAATGCAGCTGATTGTCCCAGCCAATGATCGTCGTCATCTGCATAAAGATCTGGTGGATCTGGAACTGGATCCACTCCTGACAACTGAAATATGTTTGCAATAGGCCATGCTGCCCTCAGGCTCGAGCGTGCAAATGAGGCACGCACATGACACTTTGAAGCTCTTCAGCATATCAGGAATGGCAAGCTTCTCTATGCAACAGTCGTCACTGCCACAGCAGCAGGCGAAGACACAATGGATAACAGAAATGTCTCTGCTGGCAGACAGTGATCAGCTGCATTTCCGAGACACTGAGGATGTGATCAGGAAGCGAGTCTCCATATTTTAATCAGTTTACACTGCTATTTCCTCAACTATGGGAGAACATTTACCTCCCAATGTCCATATATTGGGCTGCTCCTGCATCTAACACGCCAGCTTGTGTGGGGACGCAAATCTGAATTGTCCGTATGACTCATGGCTGCACCAAACTGACGCTTCAGCAATGCACTCACCCTTTGCCTTTCATGTGCCCTCCTACACAATCGTGGCAAGCAGTTCTGACAAGTCAGCTGAACCACGAGCACTCGATGCTGTGCCTAATTCAGAACCATTCTACATTGCACACTGCTAGGTGCATTGTATGCCAATTGTACTCATCACATTAGTGTATTACAATGTAAGTACACTATTACATTGCTGTTGTATGTGCAATGTACTACACTCTCTAAGTCAGTTTTAAAAATCCACACTTCCCACCCTTGCTGAACCCTCTTCTGCTGCCACGTGCAGTGGTGTGTCGTTGTTGCTCGATGCGATGTCCACGTGGGCCCCATCACGCAGCAGTGCAAGGGCCACAACATCGTTGTCATACCGTGCTGCCTCATGCAAGGCCGATTGGCCAAAGATGTCGCAGCACGCATCGGGGTCAGCCCCACGATCCAGCAAACTCTCCACCTTCCTCTGGGTGGTGTCATCCACTGGCAAACGCACTAGTTCAAAGAGATCCTGCAGCCCATTCACCAGGAAAGCGACTCAGGAATTGTGCGAATACAGCAATCAATCAATCAATCAATCAATCAACCAATCAAGTCACCCCCACACCCACATGTCATTCATCCATCTACCCAGAGAGCAAGCAAAACAACCAACCAACCAGCCAATAAGTCAGGTCATCAGTAAATCCATAGTCTAATCCCACAACCATGGCCAATGCTTCGATTGCTCAAGATCAATCTTCCAATGGCTCACCATTCACTTCTATGAAGGGGCCATGGCCACGATCAAGGCAACTGCTCATTCCACTACACAGCATGCCGTTCTACTTGGCAACACTCGTTACATCATCCATTCAACCTCTGCATTTCTCAGCAGCTATTTCGGTCATGCGTTGATTCTATATGATGAATGATCCTCACACATCAATTCGCATTTCACCACTGCAAGAAATCAACAGCCAACCCATCAACCAGTAAAGTGCTCATTGCAGCTGAACTGCACACAGCATGTTGCAGATAGGACAAGCAAGGTCGCAGGTGGAAAGGCGGCATTTTTTTTTTTTTGGAATTCAAAATATATTACAATATGATACGAACAGAGGAGCTCCCCCACAGAACGCAAAGTACAACAGGACCCTAGGTGGCAGGGTTAGGGTGGCAGGTATGCAAGACTGTGACCATGGCTGACCTTAAATTCTCTTAATGAAAGCGAAAGAAAAACACACAATGTGACAACAATACAACATGACAAGCAACATACTGTTTGCATGCATGTGTTTGCAAGAAGATCCTCTTCCTGGTACAACATGCAAACAAAACAACACACCGCACAACAATGTGGCTTGCGCTTTGTTGCATGTTACGCACATTTCTATTGTTGACAAGACAGGTAAAGTTTGCAACAGAATCTTAAGACAGGCTGCCAGTTGTTGGTCAGTCAGATGATCATCGTTTGTGCACCCACAGCTCACCTGGTCCTGTAGCCTCTGCGACTGTACCACAAACAAACACACGATAGTCAACGCCACGCACATGCCGTATTTTCGACAAATCGGCATATAGACAACTTGGCACCGCATTTTGACAGTGAAAGATGAATTGGTAACCAACTTGTTTGTCAGTGAAAGATGATTCGGTAACCAACTTGAATTCACAGATATTGCAAACTGACCTATCACTGTTTTGCTGTTTTTCAAACATCCTTGTGGCAATTCCATCGTTCTTCCTCAATGATGCCCACGACAAGCATACACATGCACCCAATGTTTCAGCCCATTCACAAGTTTTTGACAAACACAAGGACTGACTGCAAACCCTGGTGCTCAAGTTCTTGTGCTAGGGGTGGTAATCGGAGCAGGCGCATAATGATGACGAGATGTGTTTAATATCATTGTCTTCATACCAACAAGATACAAAGCCATCACAATACATCAATTTGACAGCCAGGACACAAAGACAAACGTTAAAATCAATTGCTGCTCATAAAGTTCTCCCCAGGGTGCCCACTGGCATGTGCCTTAAGGAGCAATATCAGAGTCAGCCAGAATTATATCACTTATGGTGCAACATAGGTCAGCTCTGCAGTCAGAAACACATCCTCAGATCAAGCGAATTTCTGGCTTGCTTCCTGTACAAGACATCACAAATGTGTGCAATACCTCTTGCTGGAGTGCTCTGCCATGAATATATTCATCGAAACTCCGAACTTCGACCGCCAGCCCACCATTGGCGGCTGTCCACAGAACCACAAGTGTCAAATTGCATTTCCACATGAAGGCAGAACAACTGTTACAGACAAGATGTTGCGTTATGAGCATGTGGCACATTCAACAACCCATACGCTGCCAGGATCTGGCAATGTCTTTTGTTCGAAGCGGTACTGTTTGTGTACAGTTCATGTAATAGGGAAATCAGTGCCATCAAAATCAATGGTGTCCTTCAACAGCTTTCTGAGCACAAGAGCCCTGGCCATGCTTCAGGTATGCCTAGAACTTCTTGCTCAAACAATCGCATTCATGATTCAAACTTCTGTTGCATTCAAAAAGAAGTGATGAGGGCTGGGCTGAAGGGGCCCAAACGTTGCAATCATTGTCCGCATCACCAAATTCACGGCACATAGGTACCAATGACCGTGCTTGAGGTTCCCCTAGAGCTCCGTTGCCCAAACCAAAGCGCAAGCGTTTCGTGCTCCACTCAAACCAATCCGACGGGAGCTGGGCTGCACAACGCACAACAAGATACATGGTGACATTCGGCTGCCCCGCTCAAGACAATCCGCCTGTCGGAATTGTTCCAAACCCTCGACGTGGCCCGTTGCCAACGGCGCCGCGACCGTGCCCGAACTACTGCAAAATATTAAACCTTTCCGCATAGTAACGTAACGCTTGGCCTTTCTTTGAGGAGAAAACGATGCAAATATTAACGCTAAACTAGGCCTTTCTGTGCGGAGCAACGCAAAAAGTACTAAAATAAGGCCCTCAAAACAAAACGCCGAGCAAAAAGCGTAACGGTGAAATTTTCTGATGCGAAAAGTTGAATATTTTACAGCAGCGCCCAGACCGCAGTGATCCCAACCACGGCCCAAACCAAGGCCCCGGCGTCGCCACAACGGAGGGCTCGGTTTATTGACCTCATTAAATAGATCATTTCCGCCATTATCGCAACGCCGCCCTCACAATAGCGCAGCTGGAGCGGACGGAAGCTACCAACAGCAACGGAAGCTGACGGCCACCTCCCCGCCCTGTTATGTACGCACAAACACGGATGATTCACCTGAAAGAGGGTGCGTCAGCTCACTGAGCTTACATCATCGCGCTTCACTGGGTCCCGCCCGCCCCCATTGGCCCGTCCCTTTGACCCGCACGGGGTCCCCCCTCACCCCTCGGCCACCCTCGGCCTCGCCGCTCGTCAAACCTCCCGCCGGGAGGCAACCAGATGCGCCCGTCACGGGTCGCCCGCCCGCCCAACCGCCCGCTCGGGTCCGCGCGACGACAAACACGAGCCCATCTCCAGCCCATCTCGGGCCCATCCCAAGGCGATGAGCGCGGGCGGCCAAAGCAACTTGCGAAGGACCGTTCCCCACGCGCAAGGGTGCCGCGCGGCAAAGCGCGGCAGGCCCACACCATCCCATCCCCACATCGGGGACAGAGGGGAGGGACGGCTTCCTCCCCCCGGACGCTCGCGATTCGGCACAACGACAACGACAACGACACGCGCCGGCGCCGCACTCCCCCCCTCCCCTCCCTGGCCCGTGCCTTGCGCCCTCCCATCGCGCTCGCCTCCTCGCGCGGGCGTCCAGCCACAGCGTATGCGCTTCGACGCGCATACCCCGGCCCCTCAATCCACCGCTGATCGCCACACACACACACACACCCCCCGGACGCCTCCCCGCCCGTCCCCTGAACGCGGGAGCCCCATTTCGCGTCCGCGCCGCCACCCCCACCTGCGATCGCCGCCACGCACAAGGCGACAGCCAACCACTGCATGCTCCCGTTCCTCCTCCTCCCTCTCTGTTCGCCTTCCTCCTCTTCCAGTCCACCCCCGCGCTCTCCCCAGGCTCCAAATGCCCCCCTTCCGGACCGCCTTTTCCCCCCTCTACAGTTCTCCTCTTCCGTACGCCTGCCGGCGCAGCTATTCTCCTGTTCTCCTCCCGGTGCGCCCCCTCCGCCGGTTCTCCTCCCTCCTCCCGTTCCCTCCGCGTGGGTTTTGGGAAGAGAGCGAGACAGATGGGCTTGATGGCGTGCCAGGCCGTCCGGGAACGCCTTTCCCGGCGGCCCATGCCGTTGTGTCGACGAATGAGGCCGCAAAGCGGCGGATTCGGGTCCCACGTAGGATGACCGGGATATACCGGACCTCGGACTCCGCCCGACGGGGGCGTGGGCTGGTGTTGATAGAACAGATGCAAAGGCACATGAAGGTACGCCTTGGGAACTTTACATGGGGCCGGAGTCGGGCGTGAATGGGGTGTCCCGCGGCGCCGTATTCGGATTGAGTTGAAAGGCGCCTTTTCCGGACGGCGGGCGCCGCGAATACAGGGCGAGCGCTCCATCTGTGTCAGCGCCCGTCCCCTCGGTGCATTATATATTCCCTCGGTTTGGGGCATGTTGTGCCGTTGGTACTGAAAGGACTGGAATGGAAGTAAGATTCATGGCCAAGGTTCGCACTGCGAGCGCGCCGCGCGGCCCGAGCGCAAGCGGTGCATGCGACCCGAGGGGAAGGAGTGAGACATGCAGTGCAGGCAGCTCGAGGGCAACGAGGGACGATACTCACGACAAGGCCGCCAGGCCCTTGTGGCCACGCTCCGGACAGCGGCCAGGCCGGTGGATGCCAATCACGGGGGCGTCACGCCATGCATAACAGTGACGGTCGAATGGACAAGGCGCCTCGGTTCGAAACTCTCGAGTTTCGGAAAGGGGTGCCCACACCAGGCGCCCACTTTGCCTTTGTTAAAGCAGCCTCCATGCGCAGCTGCCCATTAGGGCTGCTGAGCTGCTGCTGCTGCCTCACTAATGTGAGGATCCAAGCCATCCACTTCTTCGCACAGGTGCTGCTGGGGCGAGGCACCTTAATTCAGTGTTTGTGAGCAAGGCTGAACGTTGAAGCCAAAATGTCTCCACCGACCGGCTCAGCCTTTGCCAGCCTAGATTTCACGTCGATCCTTGTTCATCACAGCCAGCTTACAGGCAATCAGGCAACTGCTCACTTCACCAACGGCACAGGTCGCAGACCGATTGTCACGCATCACCACGATTGAGGGATAACTACGCTGTTCCACGACAGATGCAAATTTTCTGAGGCAGCTAGGTGGACGACAGTGCTCCATTCCAGCCTGGTTCATGCCACGATCAGCGATACACAACTGGACATAGAGGGACAGCTTGACAGGCTCTGGCATTAGCGAGAGCGCTGCCTGTGCTTGTAAAGGAGCTATATAGTGCGGATTTCCGACCTGTTCGATCCAGAAGTTCTGCAGAAGTACGGTCGTCACAGGGCTTTCACACTTCACTTCCGTATGCTTCTTAAGCGTCCGATGTTCCTTTTCTCACGATCGCTATTCACCAAACCCTCATGCAACTCACCGAATCACCATGCGAATGCAATGCAACGTCACGATCATTGTACACGTCGCAAATCGACGCGCCACATGTTGTACAACAATGGGGCAGTGCCCACGCTCTCGGACTCGGTCCCTGCCACGTTTCCAAAGCCGATCGCTTGCAGCAATTGCACTTGGACGGCACTCAGACGTTCGCACACAAGGAGGTGCTCCAGGATTTTCATGGACAACCAGGCAAATGTTACATTTTCGTCCAAAACAACAGCTCGGAAGTCAGCTCCCACGGTGAGTGGCTGTCTCGAATCCCCTGCATCCCCCCCCCTATTTATAGCCCCGGCTGGCTGCCTTCCTTGTCCGAGGATCCTTGGAATATTCTCCAAGAATTCGGATCACTATTGGCCACCTTCCTAGATCATCCCCTGCCTGTCCCATCAGTTTCCCGGTCACTGTTGTGATCTATTACCTATCACCATCCCTACGTCCAATGATTCCCACTGATCCCAGCATCAGTGCCATCCACTCGTAGGTCACTGTCAAGTGCCACCCCCACAGCTTCACCATCAAATGCACTATCCTTTTGCAACCATTGGATCATAACCAGCTCGATGGCTTCACAGGTTGCTGTCTCATCAAACAATCACCATCGTCCAGCATCAATTTCATCACGATCGCCAGGATGTGCCCTCGCCTGCTCCTCCATGCCTCCGCCACGGGCTCCAGCGCCTCTATCGCGCCCCCCATCGCTGGGCAGGTCTTCACATGCAGGCCCCCCCTAGCAGTCCCGCACGTCGTGGATTCGAGCGCCCCTTGGGCTCATCGCCGCCCCTTGAGGGCATGCAAATTCCATGCACGCCAAAGCAGACCGCTCCCATGCAAGGAGCGCAACGTAGCCCATGTGATTCTGCCATCCTCCTCGTCGTCATCGAGGCTTGGCAGCCACGCCCTCGCACCCAGGTTCGAGCGCGTCGCCGCAACTTGCCGCCGCCACGTGTGCGCCTCTGAGGCGCCCCGAGACTCAGCGTCCGAGGTTTGCTGTATAACATCATACGTCATGACACAACACATGACGGCAACCGCGGACGTGCACCCCAAGGTACTGGACAACATTCGTACACTCGCCAGCTCACCTAATCATCATTATCGGTTGAGCATTGCTGCCCAACTGCACCCACCATTGGAGCGCTCTTGAAACTGCATGTTCTACCCAGAATTCTACCATGAATGGGAGCCATTTTCAAAGTATGACGACTGCCCCTTTTAGCCTATTGTGTCGATATTCAGCTGTTGCAACACGGCCTACATTCTCATTAATATATCCAGCACCGATCGCATTAGTTTTGTGATGAAGGGGCCGGCGCTTCCCGACGAATTCTACCTTTTTCAAAGGTGCCTTTTGCCACGAACTCATCATTGTGTTGATGTGGCACAATGACTAACATCGAGTTCAACACCTCCAAAACGTCGCCAATAGTGAGATCCTGTTGAGGCGCCGATATCTTGTCCACGAGAGATTTTTCAGGGAAGCGGTGGTCACGTTTTTGTCTCAACTTTACAGTGCTTTGAATTGTTTGTTTACTTTGTTTTGCAAGTGTATTTAGCGCTTGCAAAATGTCTACGTGAACGATCCGAGTAGTCAGAAAGGTTGTGCTTGAGCGGTGGAGCGCTGCTGAAAGGCCAGGCTTCTCTTTTCGTATTTCTGCCTCGTCATTGTGTTTTGATGATAGAGATTCCATTCGTAGAGAGTCCGTGCTCCACTGGCCCATGCCCCAAACTGATTGCTGTGTGAAAAGGACATCTATCGCAGTTGTTATACTTGGATGTGCGCTGAGTGGGCATGTGTTTGAGCTGTTTGAAGGGCGCATGTGATGAGGTGGATCCTGGGGCTACAAACAGGCAAGCCGGTGGCTGCGAGACAGGAACAGTTCTAGTCGCGTTTGGTCCTGCCGTTTGGCAACGAAGTTGTGCTCGACTTTAGAGCCATACAAACAGAAGTGCAAGCCCAAGTTTTGCCTGGAAGCCGCCTTGCAAGGCCTTGGGTGAGCCCCTCGTTTGAGCTGGCCTCGAGCATACTAGTAAAACATCGGCTATCTTGCACAGTGCAAAATCGTGTATAATTGTGGAAAACTGTGTAAAATTGCGTCATAATATGGTCCTTTCGAACCCGATTTTAACACACTTATGTGGTGTAATCGCGGTTTCTGTGAGCACGCTGGGATAAGAGTTTTAGCTATCACTCAACGCCTAGCCTTAACAGAAGCAAATCCAATGGTTCATGGCGCCTCCGTCGGCAAAGAATGCCAATGGGGTTTGGACACAGCATTGACACTCTGAAGATTCGTCTTGGGCCCCCGGGAGAAGATCGCCCTGTTTATAAGCCGCAATCATTCTCAAAAGCAAACTCGCCGCTGTGGGTGCTGTTCGAGACATGCTTGGTTTTGACAGCGTAAACACTGAGTATTTACGCGTGTTTACACGTAAAAATGGTATTTACGTCTTTACGCATAAAACATGCGTGAAAATACGTAAAATTTGACTTGGTGTACATAAAGACAGTAGAGCCAGACTCAGGGAGCCCGGGGAGTGGCAGCTAGGTGCGCTAGGGTGAGCAGAAAATGACCTTTTGTTCGACCACGTCTTTGCCCTTGCCGAGGGCGAGGTGGGGTAGTGTGTTGCGGGTGCTCGAGGAGGCGGAGGACGGATCACTCCTTGCGACTTTATCATGTGACCTGGATGCCCCAGCGAGCTGTAAAAATACGCAAATAACGCCGTGAAATAGCTCCTTTTGCAATTTTTGCGTCTTTATGCATAAAAGCATAAACGCAAAAACGTAAACGCAAACGTTAAAACCAAGCATGATTTGAAAAACTGAATCAGTCGCTGCAAAACAAGCCGGCTGAAGATCCCCTCGGCCTCTACTGTGAGTCCCGCATTTAGGATGTTGTGCATAATGTCGATCGACACCAGGTTATGGGAGCACACTAGCTCAGGAGCTTGCGCCACCACTCCCACGTCCAGATGTGGAGAACAGCGCTGAACTCCCAAAGTTGACAGGAGCCCAGGCACGTGGTGCACCATGGAAAGTCACGGCAAGGTGCACAGCCAGTATAATATGCAGCAGCTAGCAAAACCCCATAATTTTCACCTCGATCACCAAGAAGCGCATTATACCACTATGGTTCATTGAATATGTCGTTTCACATGCTTACAGCAAAACGTGGGCAACGTTAGATGGACACCATTTTGCGGTGCTCCCATCATTGCAGTGCGGAACAAAGCATGCCAATGTATGCCATGGCTGGGCCTGTTCTCACTCATGCAACACAAATGAATGAGATTCATAGCAGCTACGATGGGCCGAGCAGAGGTGCGCACAAAACTAAAGGACCAGAGCAAGCGGCGAACCTCCCTCCCTGAGCCCCAAGCGTTAGAGGAATCGGCTGCGCTGGACAAAAATAGTAGAAAAAATAGCGGTTAGGAGAGCAAGAATTGGCTCCATGTAACACGATTCAGACCTCAAATACCAGATGCGGTCGCGTCTCAATGTTAACTATGTGTTCACAATTTGGGCGCAGCTAGGAGTTGTGTGCAAAACGGTGATATTCTGCAAGTGGCATGCTGGGCGACCCGGCCTCGGCTCGGTGGCCAGGTGATGCACAGGCCCTGTGGTTCGCTCCTGCGACGCGCACAGGAACACTCAAGCCTGATGCACATGAGTGCGCCCAATCGCAGGAAGTCCAACGGGGATGCCAGGAGCGTATCTGGGAAGTACCAAATCAAGCTCCGGAGCTGGCAACGGATCCGTTGGACCTGCGTGTCCACACACAGTGGCACGAAGAGCAGAGGACGTCCAAGCAGCACGATGTTTTGAAAAATTCGAGACCGTCAGGGAGCGATCTCCTCCTGCGCTTCCAGATCGATCTGAAAGCACTCGTAGAGGACATGGGGGACAACCATCGTTTTGGGAAACTGGTGCGAGGCCTAGCGCCTCACAGTAGTTTGTTGTGTGGCGGCAACGGCGCTGCGACGGCCAAGAGAGCCGTGTGATGGAAACGGCGTTCGTGCCCCAAACATCACCGGGATTGCGCTCTGGGTGACCCACGTAAAGTCAGTGGTGCCGCAACACGCGTGGTCACTCCATGTTGAATGGGCTGATCAACTGATGAAGCACTGTGATGTCACTTCAGATATCAGACACAAATTGGAATGGAAGAATGGACCAGCGGTTGATCACTTGGCTCCAAAATCCTAATTACATGAAATGCCAACAGGTACGTTTCAGCTGCCGTCCGTTGGAGTCTCGCCCAACTCCCCCTCCTTTCCAGAAGGGTGTGCACGAATCACCCTGGCGAGCCTCATACAACAGGCAACCGAGCCAGAACAGCCATCCATGCAACTGTGTCGCAAGTCCACCGTTTCATAAGCAGAAGCGGCAGCATTTCTGTTCCGCACATTATTCCTGTGCAAAGCTATGCCCCAACATGACAACGTGGAATATATGTATACGCAATGATGCTATCGCGATCGATTCAAGAAGTGACAACACCGCTCTAGATCACGCAAGTGTTGGCCGCAACTTCGAAAATGACTGCTCGGTGCATGTCGTTCCCAACGCGCTAATCATTCACCACGTGGCTTTCAACCGATCAAATAGCTCGAAAGGCAACAAAAGCAACCAGATAGGTCCCGGCATCTCCCAATCGCCCCAGCTCGGGCACTGCCTTATCGCATATCTGGTAATTGCAACCAGCGCCAATTTCTTGCAAATTAGTGCAGATTCCTACCGTTTTCCCTGGGCAAAATAGGGAGCTCATCGCCACATGCCAACTTCTGCAGATAGGATTTGCTCGTGATGATTAGCGCATTCGACCGAGGTCTGCGTCGCACAAGGCACAATGCTCATAGCTCATAGGGCGGTGCCCCCTTCCATTGACTCGTTTGCCACTCGCCCAAGTATCCTGCCCTTCAGCTGGCACTCTCCAGTGACCTTGTCCCTGCTCCAGGCGTAACATTTCGCGTGACGCTCGCACGCCCTGCAGCACGCCGCGCTGTCTGCCGCGATGATGGGCCGCGCCGTGGCAAGCGCCGGACCCGGGAAATCCACGTCGGACTCCACAGGACAGGGGGCCTCGGACAACATTTCGCCTGCGATGGACTCGCTGTTGGGGATGCCGCTGTAGTAGTTGGGGTCCGCCACCTGAACACAAGTACTGAGATGAACTGCGCACCAGAAGAATGCAGGAAAAAATGCACAAGAAATTCCCTCAGCGTCAAGACTCCCCTGACTCTGCGCCCAGGCTTTGAGCAGGCAGGGCCCTTCCGCCTGTCCAGTGTCCACGCCCCACCCCCCACCGTGCAACCCAAAAAGAAAGCCACAAGAAAAGAAACAGAACAACCAGAGACTACAAAACAAAAATAAGAAAAAGGACAAAAAATCCCAGAAAAATCGCAAAATCGCGCACAACTTTTTCTCGCAAGCCCAGTCAACCAACCCGCCCTGGCGTCCAGGCCTTCAACCCCCTGCCCCAACCATTCAGCCCAAAAAGACAGCCACAAAGAAAGAACGGAGAAAAAGACGAGAACAAGACTACGAAAGAAAATCGAAACTTTTTGTCAACGATGGTATGAGGTTCAGTACTTTACAGTACTTGCTTACACTAAACTGTCCTGAAAGGGTGTTTCAAGACAAACAACAGGAACGCCCGCAAAAACTCTCAAATTCGCACACACGTTTTCCCCTTGCAAGCAGCAAGCCACCAAAAAAGACGCACGCAAAGGAACCCAGCGATAGAAATCCAGAAAACAATATTGTTGCAAAAGCACTTTGTTCTGCATTGACACATGTCCTAAAACCAGAAAAACCGCGGGCTCTTTCCTTCCGGCACCCCACCTGCCCCGGCGCCCAGGCCTTGAGCGCGCAGGCCCCCGTCCGCCTGTCCATGGTCCACGCCCTGCACTCGCCGTGGCCCTCGCACATCGCGCAGCACGCCTCCGGCGACGCCACCACCAGGCCCCCGGCATCATTGAACGTCGCGTTCCCGCCCGGCCGCTTGGATCCTACTTCCACCCACCCGTTGCATGTCGGCGTGGCGCATTTCCTGCGGCCGCGGCACCTCGACAGCCCCGAGGCCCATCCTGGCTTTTCCGGCGCGTCGAAATTGACGACGGGAGGGTGGGGGCTGTGCATGAGGCGGCATGCGCCCGGGGGGCAGTCAGCCGGATCTGCGTCAATGGGACAGTGGGCGAACATGTTGCAGCGGTGGCGGGCGGGGGGCGAAGGGGCGTGGGCGCGGCAGGCCGCGCAGCATTCCAGCGAAGTGTCGAGGATGAGATCAGTGCCGTTCCCATTCAGGCGTGCGCCGTCGAACAGGATCCCCCACTGCACGGCGCAGCCGCCGATCGGCTCGGCGTCGGAATCCCCGTCCCTTCCCTGCGGCATCTTGGGGCCCGATTTCGCGGTGGAGGGGGATTCTTTGAGCGGGGGGGATTTGGGCTTCAGCGGGGAGGCCTTGGACGGGGCGGGTGCCTCGCAGGGCAGGATGCTGGACGGGTCGATCGGCCCGCCGGCGGTGTAGCCTGTCGGACTGGGCACCCCGGCGTGCCGCCCCGTGCCGGGCACGTTGCCCGGGTAGCCGCCGTCGTCGCCCGCGAGCGGGCACGCGGCGTCCTCTTCCCCTCCCTTCTCCACCACGACGTCGAAGCACGTCAGGAAGTCCTCGTCGGGCTCCCCAGGCTCTATCCCAAAGCCGTCCTCCTTGTTGTTGAATCGGAAGAACCAGTGGAAGGTGTAGGCGCCGGGGGCGAGGTCGCGCGGGACGATGAAGCACTGACCGCAGGCGTCGCGCCCCAGGGCGTCGTCTGGGACGATGCCCGCCAGCAGGTCGTTGACGCCGAAGGCGGGGCAGTTGGAGTAGCCGCGCATGTCGTCCACGCCCGGGGCGCTCTCGCCCAGGGGGGCCAGCACGCGGGCCGGCTTGGGCGTGCTGAGGCCGCCTGCGGGGGGTGGGGTGCGCACAGTCGTCAGCGGAAGGGGAGGAGGAATATCGCGATTGGGTGCGCGATTCTTAGTTCTTCAGTGGTTGAAATGCTCTGCAATTTGTTTTCCACAGCGCTATTTCTATGTTTTTCACGTCCCTCAAAAAAAGGCCAAGCGGTACGACACTACTTACTATTTTTTCTCAGCAAAAAGAGGGTAAGCGCTACGTTACTATGCGGAAGGGTTGACTATTTTATGGTATAAGATCATCCATGCTCACTTTTCCCATGGGATAGCTTGGAAGCATAGGGCCTGATAATGTCTCCCTCATGGGAGGGTGGTTTGGAGTTTCCTGGCTGCTACAGAAGAGCGCGTTGCAAAATGCCGCCAGAGGCAGTTTGGGACGCATACTGCTTGGGGCAAATCGGGGTTGTTGGTCGCTGGGTGGCTGCATGGGCTGCCTGCCCAACGAGCTACGGGCAGTGCAGCTCAGTACTAGGAACCTTATTCCAGTGATGATTGCCTCTGACAACAGAACATGGGCACACAGTGGACAGGAGTGAACAACCCCATTCTGACCAAATACTGCAGGCTGTTTTGTTAGAAAGGGATAGATGACCCAGAATTCTCAATGTGTTGCCCTTTGAACCTAGCTCACTTGGCTTGACGGCAGGCCCCAGAATGCTGCAGTGCAGCCAGGACCTTTGGATGCAATTGCTATCATTGCTATGTGAGCTTGCACCAGCTCTCGATGGTTTAGACAGTGCCACGAAGGGCTTGCTTGTGTCCTATATCTCTCTCTGTCAAAGTGAACGATTATTGAAACACAAAATGATATTAATGGTGCCTCTGTTCGGCTGTTCTGGAGATCATGGCCATGGTTGAAATATTTCGAAGAACAAAGCCATGTCGATGGGGCATTGATGTATTTTTCTCTGTTGTTGAGTTTAACTTTCGCATGTAATGAAGGACAATGCCTCTTTTCAGACGTTCTGAAATCTGCATTGCCAGCTCGAAAGAATTGGAAGCGGCGCAGCCACGACCCTGACATCATGCCTGTGTCGCCCAATCGCCCTTCTGCAGTACTGCTTTCGCAATTTTGGCAATTTCCATAACGGCGAAGGGGCGCGGCTTCAAATGGCCAAAAAACTTTGCGCTTCGCTGTGGGCCGAGCGCCAAGGGCTGGCACACGTATGGTGGCATTCTGGAAGTCGAAATGAGCTCATGGGTTCTGTTCTTACCTGCATCCGTGTCAAACAGGTCCTCGATTGTCAGGTCGCGTTTTGGATCTCGTGGCGATGCCAGAATGTACATTCCGCCATCAGGGAGGTTCAGGGGGCTCGTGCCGTATAGGGACTTCCCTTGAGTGGTGTTTGTGGCCCTTGGCAATTCCATCGCCCGGTGGTTTCTCGATGGGTACACCTGGGTGGCCACGGTAGCACAAGCCGAGAGTCATCGAAAGTCCAGGAGCTCGGAAACTGAATGTAACAAAAAAATGTTCGGACAGTAGTTGAGGGGTCTGACGTGGCTATGCATCAGTTTCTCGGTTTGAGATCTGATGAGTCAGCTGTGCGACGCACGGCACAACCCTGTGCTGCTCCACGCGGAATGTGGCGAACATCACTGCAGAGCGAAGCGCGGACTCAGTTGCACAGTTGCCCCTGAGATTTGGAGGCAATGGCCTACGGAAGAGATGCGCCCCCGTTTTGTGCGGCCTGCTCAAAATGAGAGAGCAGCTCGGCGAGGCACGGGCGGTGAGTTGAGAGGCGGATAAAATGAGGAAAAAGCAAACGCGTCGCTGGCACGTGCCCCTGAACAACAAGGCGCAGAGGCCGTGCGTTGACTGTAGAGGCAGTGCAGCATTCAGGGTCGAACTTGCCGACATGTGCCCAATGCGATTCAAAACAAAAGCAAACATGCCGCCTGGCGCGTGCCCCTTGTGTATTCAACGAGGCACAAGGGCCGTGCTTTGGATATAGAGGCACACTATCAATTGGTGGGTGAACTGGCCGACACGGTCGACACGTGCCTATTCTAATCGAATGCAATAAGAGATATTGACTCACCAAACACACCCTCTGACCGGCCTTGTACCTCGCCATGGGGTAGGCCTCGTTGTAGAAATCCTCCAGCCGCTGGCCTGGCCTCCGGGCCGCCGCCCCGCACACGCTGCCTCCCGGCGCCACGCCCCTCAGGTCGATGCCCAGGTCGCTGTCGGCGCCGAACGGCCGCCCCAAGTCCTTGAACCCCCGCGGGTACCCCTCACACCTGCGCCCACACCTTCACCGTTCCAGCGCCTGCCGAAACCAACCGCCCAACCATGGCACCCACTCACGTCAGCGCCGCCCACATCGCGAGCCCCCACGCGTCCCGATCCCCATGCGCATTCCCATGGTCCCCACCACCGCATGGGCGCCCCCAATCGCCATCCGCATGGATCCGCCCGCACGGCGCAGGGAAATTCGCATGGATCTCGCGGTCGCCGGCCCGCCCACCTGGCCTCGTCGTACTGGTCCAGCAGCTCCGGCATGGTGTAGAAGTCGTTGCCGGGCGGCACCCGGAAGTCGGCACAATGCAGCCAGGTGAGGCCCCAGGCGCCCCGCGCGGCCGCCGCGGCCAGGCACAGGAGCCACGTCGCCAGCCACGGGCTGGGCACCATTCGCCGGGAGCCAGGGGTGGATTCCATGTGAGGGGCTGTGGCGCTTCCCAGTTGGGCCCAGAAGTCGGCGGCAGAATGGCGGAGGGGATCAGCGCTCCACTGCCTCACTGGTTCGCTGCTTCGCTCCTTCACTGACCGTGGGTGGGGAGAGACCCCGTTGCTGGGTAAGAGCTCGATGCCGGGCGGGCTTGGGTCGGGGCGAGCTAGCCGCCTGCCTGCATGAGTCGATGGGAAGGGGGGGAGGGGGGCGTCGACCTTCAGAGAGCCAAAATGTGAGACACGTGTTCCGGGCGCGCCGCTCTCCAGGATGGGTCGCCGGTAACTTCTGATGGAATGTGATGCGCCACACTGCCCCAGGCTCACTCCCCCGGGCTTGGAGTCCCGGTGCCCGGGGCACATTCGCGATTGATGCGGGGGTTCGCGCAGGCGGGCGGGAAGACTGCCGGAATGAAGTGACGGCCTGCATTGTGGTCACCCTCTTCGTGCATGAACTTCAGGACGTCTCTTGGGGGAGGGGCGCTGGTATGGGGAACGAGAGCCGCGAGAGGCGGCTCTGTGGGAAGCAGTACATCGCCCTGGGTTCAGGGCTTGTGGAATTCTGAAGGGGGTGGGCACTGCATGGGCGCATGGCAACGGAACGGAGCCAGGAACGAAGGTTGAACGCGGGGCCAAGTGTTGCCTGTTCAGGACGGTCGCTGCCCTTGCTGTTGTCGTACACCCGGGCGGCTTCAATCCATCGGGTACAAGACACACCGAGAAAGGCTAGCTTGGCAAAGTGCCTCCAAGTGTGTGTCTTGTGAAAGGTGGCGACTGGCCTTGCCCCTACGCAAAGGTGAGGCTGCTGTGAATCTGCGCTGCGCGGCTCCAAATGAGCCCAGTCCTGGGAGGCGTTGCCCTGATTCAGCGGACAACATCGATGCGTAGCACTGCTCGAGGGCACACCGCAGCAGTTTTACGGGCTGTGGGGACGCCAAGATGATGGACAAGATCATAGACACCGCTTTGCAAAATAGGATGCTGACGGCAAACTCATTGCCTTCTTTTGTAAAAAATGATGATGGTGGATTCCAAGATGCAAGCTTCCCCAACTCGCAATCCAATTGGGGCAGGTTGGGCCCTTCCAGGCGGAACCCTTGGAGACGTGGAACAAGTCGCGGCTGTAAAAACGCTCCATAACTTAAGAATCCGCTCGACGCTACAACTCCTTTGAATCCTTCGCGTCCTCCGCATGTTGAGAGCCGCTCAGATCTCGAGCCACAGGTCCCTCAGTCCCTCGAAAGGTTCATGGCATCCACCCACCCACCTATCATCCAGCACTCGGACTCGTGAATCCCCACCCACACCTTCCCCTAGTGAAGGTCAGAACAAGTCTCATTTCCACGCATCCCTAAAAACGCCAGTCCGCCGCCTCTTCCCGCCGAGATGCCCTTCGCGCGTCATCCCTCTCTTGCCCATCCCCAAAGGAGAGATTTCGCCTCGCCTGGATAGCCGGCGCATTTTATTTTGCCTGGCGCACACCCAATCTCGATCAATCGAATTCTCGTCACGGCTTGTGGAGAGAAAGTAATAGGAACGCAATGTGCTGGTAGACACAGAAAATATGTGTCGACTCAACACAAAGGCCTTTGTCAGATCTGGCAATCGACCTAGCATCTGGGTCATGGATTGATAGATTGATGCATAGACGGATCGATTGATTAACAGATACATTCTAAATGCGATTTTAAATGTGTAATACACATCGAATCTAGATTGGTCCCGGGAACAATGGGAGAGATGCGCATCCCTGTGATCCAGCAGTCCCTGTGCTACAGATGCATGCGCCCAAATAGCACCCTTATAGCGCTCTTTCATGCAATGTGGGTACAAGGAAAAATCATTAGGGACTTGGCTCTGTAACCATTCTGCCAGCAATGGCTGGTTTTGTCGGAATTGTGAATGGACAGGCATGCACACAGCTGACTCGCCGTTCGCATATGGAGCCGTTTCGGCACATGAGTGCAACAGAAGAAAACAAGGCTATGGCTGACCACAGCTGTCATCAGAGGCGACGCAGGGCATGGGCGCGGGTACTGCCACAGTGGTTAAACCACAGAATGCACGGTAGCATGCAAGACATTAAAGATGCTCCGGGGCGTGGGAGGAGATATCCAAGGCATATTTGATCTTTTGCTCACAAAAATGACTCAGTTTCGGGCTTCAGAAGTGCAGCTTACGTCGAGCAACGCCAAGCCGGAATTCCCCAAGCCAAAGTCTTCACTTGTGGGTTAGGCAGTCATCCTCCGTGGTGAAGGCTGTGCATTCGGTGAGGGCCTTGGTTACTTTCTTCTGAGTCTTGGGGCTGTCGGCCAGGGTGTACCTCACGATCGCCTCGGGGGTTATGACGCAATCACCTACGTAAGGAAGGGCGCATGTTCAGAGAAGTGTACTGCCGGCATAGTCACACCGTTCGGACAAATTGGGCGCAAGAGCTAGTACTTCACAGTTTCCTCTTCGTTGCACATTTTCCCCCCGCGGGGTCTAACGCCTCAAGTCAGTGCTGAAAGCAGCCGAGCGCATTGGCGCCTTGCTGGGCGTCAACACAAACACCGCGCAAGTGTGGATGCGGCGTACGTGGCCTTGATGAAGTGTGGCTGAGTATGCCCGAGTGTGATGCAGCCCACGCAAGTTCGTGTCATCTCGCCGGGCTTTGTTTGCAATCTCAAGGTACCCTTCCTGCATTCCGAGCTCTGGAAGCATGCGCTCGAAAGTGTTCAATGAGCAGCAATTCCATATCTTGGCGAAACAACTCTGCAGTTTGTTTGATTCCATGAGCTATGAAACGTAGACTTCTGCCAACACAATCCGAACACCGTTTGACAAATGGAATGAAAAGCAAAACATCCAATGTCCCTATCGGAGCGCGTATCGTATCCTACACTTGTCAGACAACCGACAGAAAAGCCAGGGCCACGCTCACCCTCGGCAAGCGCCGCACAGTCCGGCAGCGCGGAGCAGTTGGCGGCCGTGACGCATGCCGCCCGAGCGGCCTGCAGCTCGCAGTAGGGGGACGGCTGCTCGACCGTGAACCGCGTGGGATTGAAGAGCTCCCGGTAGAAGCAGTCTACGGTGGGAGGGTCGCTCACGCAGGGGGCCGCGCAGTTGTCGGCGTCCAGGCACGCCTGGAACTGGTCCAGCTCCGCTCTGATGGTGTCGTTCGCGTTCACGGCCTGCGCACGCCCACCACTAGTGAGTGCACTACTACGCAATACGCCCACCACCGCGCAGTGATGTGTTGCGACAAAAGAAGGGTAGAAGATGGGCGGGAAAGGGGAAGTCAGAAAGCACTGTTGGCAAACGGGTGGCGCGGGTCAGCTTCGCTCGGGCTGACTGAATCATCGTCTGCGTTTGTCGCAAGCTCAAGGTGACTGAAAGGAAGGACGAATGCTGAGGGCAATTGAATAACATAACCGAAACGGGAAGAAGCGTTGCTACGGCTTTGGGAAAAGCGTACACAATTTCAAAGTATCAAATACTGCTTTTTGTAGCCACGTCGCATTGTAACAGGTGTTGCATGGTACTGCAAAACTGCCCATTTGTTTTGCGCTTAGGCACCAACTTAACCCCAGAGCCAATCTTCTAAAGAGCTGCAATGGGTTTCAACCGCAAGTGCATGCGTGCCATGTTATTCTATTGCTTTTGGTATGGGCTTACGGGAACGTACTTTAAAATATATACATAGAAAATACGCGATGAACGTAGTGCACTATTCAGAAGCGTGGCACTGTCTTATAGTATACAAGCAGGAGAGAAAAATCGCGGGAAAATGTGCTCCCACCTTCTGAACTGCATCCTCGTCTATGGCGCAGACATTTGCGTCGTCCCTGCAAGTGCGCATTTTCAATTTGTTGATGGTGGGCAGTACGTTATTGCTAGAAATACCAACAGGTCCGCAGCAAATACAAGCACAGGTCGCCGCAAGAGAGAATTCAAAGACCAAAATCCAAGTCCAAATTTCAATCCCCAGTATTGCAGAAACGCGAGCAGTATTCTTCCAGCGTTTTTGTTCAGTAATGAAAGCTCACACAGAAAACAGAAGATACTGATCACACGATTCGGCATCCATGCAGCATTATGCATCAGCGTTATGTGCGCATCATAACACATGTTCCTTGCAAAACGTCATCGCGATCCAAGGGTTGACTGCAGCTGTAACTCCAACGGTGGATAAGGTTGCCAAATGATGCGCACCAGTTGCACCCCTCAATTTCGCCGCTGCACTTCTCTTCTGTCGAAAACTGTGGGCACTGGAAGGTCCGTTGGATGGTATTCCATTCGGGTGTGTAGCACTCCTGGTTGAGAACTACGCTGTCCTGCGTGCACCTGCCGTTGGCAGCGTCCCTGCACAAAACACCAGTTGGTTGAGATTCCCAACTTGAGAATGGCATCGAGGCACGGTGAGGAATACATGATATGCCTTACATTACTGCTCCCTTTACTTCCATTACGTCAAGGCGCTTCAAGAAGTTCTTCACTATCAATAAACTAAGTAAGATCCTTTACAATTGCTCATTTATGCCAAAATTCTCCGGGGAACTTATTTGTGCGGCATCATGCACACTTGTGCGCAACAGCCAGAAATTTAGCTGCCTTAATTGCGGTGACACGAGCGCAAATAAAAGTGCGGGTGAAGTGCGTCACTTCAATTTAGCCAAATGTGGCTTGATAATAGCGCATGGAAAGTCCAATCCCATGTTTACGAGCGCAGCCCCACTTTCCACTCGTATGCTTATTCCCCACGAAATCAACCCCATATTATTATCAATCAAACTTGCAATTGAAATTTGAAACGAGCACCATGTAATCTCTCGTTGTGTGCACATCCGTTGACGCCGATCTATGTTGCACCACCGCAAACACAAGTTGAGCAACATCCGAGCGGAAAATAGGGAAATAGCCTATTCACGCTGCTTCGTAACTTGAAGGCAATTTTGAGGGTTTCAGTTACTGAGCCAGTATGGGCGACGATTATCAGATACTCAACATAGCCCTGTAGTCACCCGATTCTCCGTGAAAGTTGTCAAAGGCTGCATGACACAAAATCGGTGCACATTGCATACAACGGCGGCGCAAAACATTAAGGTCGTTGTTTGTTCAACGGGCATGAGAAATATGGCATTGCACCAGAGAATGGCAGGCGACAGGCATTAACTGCCATAAGCTAATGCCCCAATTCTCCGATTGCACATATTTCAAAACAATCTCACATACCAGAAGCAGTTCACGGTTTCTTCGCAGTCCTTCTGCTGTGTTTGGGTTGGGCAATCCTGAGGGAATTTCGCAAGGGTGTCAGTGTCACATCGGCCAATCGAAATTCAGCAGACAATGGGAGTTCAACATGCTCTCCGCCATTTTAGTCCATCTGATATTATGTACACCACGAACACTGGAGCAACAGTGTCTGTGATCATACAACACCATTGCTATGTATAGCACTGTAAACATATGCTGAGTTGAACAGCAAATTGGTGAGTTCAGATCTTCCGAGATCTTTTGGAGGTAAATGCGCCATTGATCTGTTATTTGCAAATGATCTTGCAACCTGCACAGTAGATTGGCAGCTCAATTCGCAAGAACTGTGTCTCACAAAGCTGTTCTTTCATCAAACCATCGCCCCTAAAGCGTTGGGACACTGTCATGTCATACGGCAGAATATCCGTCCAGAATACCTAAACAGTGGATCTCATATGTGCAATACAGTCAATCTAAGCACAGAACATCAAGCTTGAAATCATAATGCCTTTCCATGAGATAGCTGCGGCCCCATTTGGATCACTCTAGCATGCGAAAAAATATCTTTATACTTGCTTGTCATTACCCTGAAATACTCTTGCACCATCCAATAGGCAAGAAGCAACACAAACTTGTGCCACACAGCAGCATGCAGTAACACAGGACAAGGTGCGTATAAGAATTGTATTCAAGCGGCCATTCCTGGGGTGGAGGCAAACACCACGTGGACTCAAGTTCCTGCATCCTTTGCACCATGGGGCACGCGTCTCCATACCCTGAGGGCGGTCGATTCGGCAAGCACTTGCTCGTTTTTGACGTTTCCGAAGATGTCCGCCAAGCATGAGGGTGGGTCTGTCGTCGTTACCCACATGCAGAGCGGCTTCTTCATGAGCACATCCCGTCCTTCGCCCTTTGGAAATGTCACAGGAAATAAGACAGAGAAAACGAACAAACGACAGTTTTCAAGCAATCGAGGTACGATAGGACGAAGGTGACCTTAATAGTAGAGTAAAGCGGTTGGTCATCGTACCATACCGTGCGAGAGGGTTCGGCTCAGGATCATACAAGCGACGAGGGCAGAAATCAATCCCGTTGGCAGCATGCTCACTTCAAATAAGTGGCAAGAGCGCCCACCGTACCATTTATTTTAAAAACGTGGCAGAAGGGTTAACATGACAGAGCAGGTGTTGTTTCTGCATGATCACAGATGTAGGTATCGCGCTACATATCCAGTTTGTCCAGCGCTACGTTGAGGGTGCACACTGCAGCCACCTATCTCAGAACCCACCGCAACCGCCGAGATCGTAAACAGCAGCGCCACAGTCACAACGGAGGTGAGCCCCATCCTTGCCATGACAGACCTGACAGACGAGGATGTCAGAAAAGAAGTTAGTACTAAAAACCAAAGGCCGGACAGCTGGGACAGATCTGCCTTCGCTGCATTTCCGCAGAAACAGCTAACTACCACATTGCACTCAATATGTGGTATAGGAATACAAGATGTCGCATTTTTAGTGTTGTAGTCTCTTTGCTACAACTTTCAGGTGATCAGACGGCGCAATTGCTTGGGGGGCTGGACTGCTTCGGGCACACAAAGTACGGAACTAATGGACTGGCATAGTTATAAGAAATCTGGGTAACAGCGAGTCTGCTGCACCGATTGGACGCTAGGTGCAGCAACGTTACGTTGTCACAGTTCTTCACACGCAACGGCACCACCTTTGCAAACGACAAACCCTGGTGGGTCGCTTTTCTCGCCAAGTGTCACATAATCACTGTGCAATTCACCCCAACGTATCCTCACGTGGCTCAGCCGGCCACGAGCAGCGCACAGACGGCGCAACAGCGTTACACGGAGCGCGGCCGTCACGCGGATCACGTGGGTTGATTCCGGAGACTCGTTGCCATGCGTGTCAGCGAGGGCGGGGGCGCGAGGGGAGTGGGGCGATCCTGGGCGGCAGCACAACTGGAGCGCGGGCGCAAACGCGGCCCCGTGGCGCAAGCCAAGGGCCCCAGCCGACTTGCCGGCACCCATTCATTTTGGCTCAGGCAAGGCTGCAAGGGCAGTTGTCTGCGGCATGCTAGGAGTACACTGTCAAGGAAGCAAGGCCGAGTGGTAGATATCCTTGCATCCTGCGAGGAACCAAGGCGTCATTCGCAGCCGTGGGGCCGCCGCCACCAGCGCGAGCAGCTTCTCCAACACTGCAGCCCAAAGCATTCCTTGTCCTCGCGGCTGTCGGCACGGCGCCCCCTGCCCCAGAGATTCTACCGCGTCAGGCGTCCAACCGTCCCCACGACTGGCTGGAACTGGTCGCCTGGCGACGCCGACTTGGTCTGCGCTGCCGGCTTTGCCACCGGCCGCGCTCCGATGGAACTGCCCCAACCTACCCTGGGATCTCTACCGGTCCCCCCCACCAACACCCACACACGCCGGGTCCGGAGCTGCAAAAGAATCAACCGGCAAAATCTTGCCTGGGGGTGCGGGGTGCACAGCCGGACTGTAAGGGTGGGTGGGTGGGGGGCGGGGGCCCTGCCCAATTCCTCGACAGCCACTGGGCGTGCGAAACAGGCGGCATTGCCGAGGAGTCGAATTCCCATTCAGCCCACGGGCTGGCCAACCTCGGCCGGTCCGACCGACCGCCGACCAGATTGCACGCGATAGCCGTAGCCAGCGGCCGAACATGCATCAACCGCCCCCCCCCAGCCACCCCCGCGTCAATACTCCCCCCATAATTAGAATCCAAGCCATTCAGGCCCGTGGCCCGCACGGGGGCGGACGCCCCAACAGGCTCCCCCCGGCACTGTAGTTTGGCGACCCCGCCTGTGGCGGAGACGGTCACAACACGCCGCGCTCGCTGCACACGCACAAGCGGAGCCTGGCGCTCACCGGGCGCTGGCGAGCCGCTCGCTCCTCCCCGCCGGAGTGCCTGGCTGGACGCCCGTCACCGCTTCGTACTCGCCGTAGTTGCCGGGCCGCGAACACAAATGGCTGGCGGGCTGTGAGGGTACGATGTGGGTTACTTGATTGAGCGCGGCTGAGCCCGTGCCGCCCAAGGTTTCCTTGCACGGGTCAGCTTGAACCGCGCCGGAATTGGATGAAAGGAAAAAGAGGCGGACGGCGACCTGTGATGGGCCGCTCACCAATGGGCGCTTGGGCTTGCCGCCAGCCCTGCGATCTCCAATCAATCGGGCGGCATTACAAATCAAGGCGAGGGTGGTGGACTGTCCGCTAACTACTGTTTTCCCCTGTGTGTGAGGCCTTGCTGCAGAGGAGTTGCGGAAGGTGCTCGCCTTGGGTACTGTCAGGTGGCTGACAACATACCCACATGCAGGCACCTAGTTCAGTTGGACCGCACTTGGGTGATTTTGGTACGTTTGCAGACAGGTTGATACTTGGGTTGGGGTGGTGGGAGGTGCAAGGGAGCGGCGGGTCCAGATGTGCGCACTAAGAATTTGTAAGATTGACAGAAACTCGACACAGGGTACGAAGAGGCCTATGCCGCCAATGATCAGCGGCAAACATGTCATAGCTTGATTGACCTCCTCCCCCCCCCCGGGGGCCCCCCCAAGCCCAAAACCCCCTCTCAGGTGGTGAAACTTCAGGGAGGCCCGCCAATTATCCGGAAATTTACTAGGCGTTGATGCGATATGGACAGCCCTTTGCATCAACGCCGCTCCACAGACATGAGGTCTGAAGGTTAGCGTTGATCCAAGAGCCTATTGATTTTGCATAAAAGCCCACCAAACTTCCAGATGTACCTCAGGGCTGACAAGCGAAATGGCTGATGAAGCATTACAGAAAAACTGGTTTTGTTGGGAATGTTCCATCAAGATGCCTTGTTTGGAGGGTTGATAAACATGGAGGCCACGGAGCGATTGGTTCAAGTTCGGTTCACCAATGTTGGTGATCATTGTTCAGTGGCCCTGTTGCATCAACCCCCATCGATGTTGCATCAACACCTACCGGTATTTTCCGGATGTAAGGCTCCTCATCCTGAGCAAGTGTGTGAGTGTTGCTCTGTACACACTCTGTTCCATAAGATGATGTAGAGTCTCCCAAATTTGGCAGAGTCTGAATTGATTGTGACGTGTGCCCTTCTTTTCGCTTTGAAGGGAGAAGAAGAGTGCACGTCACAACAACACAACGTGCCCCAACTCTGAATGTTCAGAATAACAAATGCAATGTAAAGCCACTTAGGACTTGTCCAGCGCAAGCAACACCGACTACACTATGAAAGTGTCAATGTAGTACAACCTACAGTCACTGCGTTTCTGGCGCATTTACTCTTTGTAATGTGAATACCCTGCAAAATATCTCTTGTTGTTCCATATTGATCTAATTCAACCCCTTTTCTCAAATCGAGTGCTGGTGGGCTCATTTAGGAGCTCCAAGAGCGCGCAGTCTTTCGACATGGCCAAATCGGTGATGGCAATTGGCTTTGAGACACTTAACTGGGCGTTACCGTTAAACCAGGATCGCATCAAGCAGGATGCCCCGGGAGTTCACAGCAGCCCAGGTAATACCGAATTGCCGCCCAAGTATTTGGCATTGCCTGGGTACGTCCATGAGTACTGCTTTCACCCAATGCCGGGCAGGTACCAGGGTGCTGCCATTGCCCGTTCCAGCCTCATATGCCGGTCAGCGGCACACCAGTACGTACGTGTCCGTGTTTTCAGTCATGTCGCTGATGATGTCCTGGGCTCAACAACCACAGTTGTTCGACGCACCTGTTCGTTGTGCGTATAAGGGCTGCCCCGCAGGGCTGTCCATGCAAACCCCGCGGAATGAGCACCAGAGTTCCCCGCGACGCCAGGGCCGCGGGGCCCCCAAGAGGGCCAGAGACCGGGGTGCGCATAGAGCGCTCTATGTCGCTCGGCGACTCCAAGATTGGGATCAAACCTGTTCTCTGAGTGCCGCGGTTTCCGGCCACATTCCTCGCACGCCTTCGGACTCGCTCCCTCGATGTGCCACCGACTTCCAGCGATCCTGAAGGCGCTTTTCGAGCCGCGCACACGAAGAACGCGGGGAGGGTCCCGGCGAACTTCGAGGCGATTTTCGAGCCGCGCAGGCGAAGAAGGTGGGCAAGGGAGGCAAACCGCAGGACTTGTGAAGCAGATGGGAAGTTCGTAATCTGTTCGAGCGGGGCGGCGCGTGGGTGTGGTGCAAGCCACGGCGAGCCGTCGTCCTTTGGCCACTCCAAGGGGGGGTCAACTGGGGTGAGGGTTTTGGAGGGCCGTCGGCTGCCCAATGGGCGAGACATCGCGTGGAGCCAAAAAGCATGCAGCTGACTCGAAATTGGGAGGGGTCCCAGAGCAGAGAGCGTCGGGTGACAGACCTGCAATTTGCTTGGAGACCCACCCTGTGTGCTTGAACAATTAGGGCGTTTGGCGCTGGCCGCTTGTCGTGGAATGTGCAGGTAGGTGTCTGGACACGGGTGCTGGCTGTACCGTTGTAGTCCGGGTACCTGCCAGCACCGGGCTTCCTACCCAGACAGCCCTACCCAGGTAGAGGGCTTGCAGGTAAACGCGGAGGGTGGTACAAGCAGACCCCTGCACGGTACTGGCATGGGAAATACGGATACAGCTTAAAATAATAACGCTGTGAAATACGCGTATTACAACGTGTTTTTGTATTGGGCCTAAAAATACGTCTAAAAGTACGACAAAAAATCAGATATGATAATTATATAATTACAACCTCAGTGACAAGCAAATTCAATCGTTTAGCATCCATGTCCGACCCATCCATGGAATCCTCACCCACTGCCTGTATAACAGCAGTTATGTCATTAGGCAACTTGTCATCCTCAAGCCACTCAATAGTGCCAGAGTCCCAATTGCTCTGACGACCTCAATGACATGCAGATTCAATCAGTCAGCATCCATGTCGCTTGGCAGCCAGATTGAACATCTGCAATTTCGTTGCGCCGCTTCCTTTCACGACGCTGCTCTTTCAAGCGTATAAATATTATGAGTTTAGACAGCGTCCGGCAAGTTCCCACAGCACACAGCCACCCCAGATCCGGTGATGCCAGCCAGGTGGCAGCACTGGCGTTCATCGCCACCCGTCACAATGACGCCACAGCGCACACACGTACCACGCTTGGCTGTGACGAAGTGCTTTGCTTTGAGCATCTTTATCGGTCGGTGCTATTGCACGGGCGGAGATATCCAGGAACGGTTCTCATTGGGTGCCGTGCCACCTTACTAAGGCGCCATTTGCCGAATAGCATCGGTGCTATTGCTCCCCTGCGCGCATCCGCAATGGCGGGTGCTATGCCTACGACAAATAGCATCACGGCAGCACTACAATGTTCTGTGCCAATAGCACCGGAGCTATTCTGGGGTGCTATTTGGCCCCGAGCGGTGCTATTCGGGGCCAAAATAGTGCCGCTCGGCGCCGAATAGCTCTGGGGGTGCTATTGCTCCCCAACCGTTAATGATGGTTTTTGGACGTGCGGTGCTATTTGGATAGCCGAATAGCTCCGCAGGGACAATAGCACCCACCGATAAAGATGCTCTTAGGGACATTCGGAATCGCCAATCACACCTTGCCGCATATGCAGCACGCCCAGCTCCCTCATGACGTGCAGGCCATGGGTCCGTGGGATACAAGTGGCAGGTCCCATTCACTAATTGGCTTAATTAATTGTCGTTTCGTAGAATTGAACTAAAATACGTCTTAGTATACACGTATTTTAAAATTTTCTTAAAATGCGCATATTATTGCGTATTTTTATATGAGTCCGGCCACATTTCCCAAGCCTGCCAGTACCACGGGCAGGTGCCAGGTTAACGGGTGCTTGGGCACGATGTGACCCAAAAAAACACTGCTGTTGAAAATATTGCTATGAAATATTTAAAGGTTACTAACGCCAGGATGTCGCTATTCCTGGTGCGGCATTGAGATGGCAGCTTCGAAGCTGCAGCTCAATGCCGCACCAGGAATAGTGACACCCTTGGATGGAAGTTCCCAGCCTATGCGCACTCCTTTGCTTGAAGATTGGCAGCTTGTGACAAAAAAGGCGTGTTCCATGAAACTACTTAAATCCAAAAATTCAAAAATTCTTTGATTGAATTCTGGCAGCGTTTGACCTAATTAGGTTCTTGAAGTAGTTTTCGATCAAAACCATGTTCGCTGGGGACAACATGAGCTTTATGACATAATGCCATGCAGTTCATGGACGTTCGTGATTGATGACGGTCCTTGAGGGTTGAGTAGGTGGATGGGTGGTTGTGAGGGTAGAAAAAATCTGTAGCATCAAAGTTGTGTCGTGGTTGGTGTCGCCTTTGGGCAAGGAAAGCTCGGCTCGAACTTGGAAACAGGATTGGTTTTTACGCTTATCGCATTTGCGTTTTGTGCTTCAAGCAGTTTTTACGCTTTAACACAAGAAAACAGTAAAATAAATAAATGTGTAAATGACAAAAGGAGGTCCTCAGTGAGATATCTTGACAAAATCGGGTCCTGTGTAACAAAAGGGGGTCCTTTGCGGGGTGCATTTGACAAAAGGGGGTCCTCTGACCGCCCCCGTTACATTAGCCCCGTTGCAAGACCGGTGCTAGACAGGTGCCAGTCGGCAAGCAGGTCCTACTAGGGGCGACCCCGCAGAGGACCGCCTTTTGTCAAATGCACCCCCGCAGAGGACCCACTTTTGTCACAGATGACCCCCTTTGTTCAAGATATCTCACAGAGGACCCCCTTTTGTCATTTTCCCTAAGTAAATATACCAACGTGTACATAAGGACAGTACACACAGACTTGGGGAGTCCGAGGATGGCAGCCAGACGCGCTGGAATGGGTAGAAAACGAACTTTTGTGCCATGCCGTCGTTGCCCGTGCCGAGGGCGAGGTGTGCATTGTGTTGCGGGGGCTGGAGCTGGCGGAAGACGGATCATTGTACGCGACTTGCATCGTGCAATCTGGGCGTTCCAACGAGTCGCGAAAACACAAAAGTAGACGAAAGTAACCCTTTTGCAAATTTGCGTTTTTTGCGCATAAAATGCAGAAGCAAAAATGTAAACGCAAACTTAAACCTAAGCGTAAAAACCAGGCCTGCTGTCATACCCATGAACATGAGCGGACTCCCTATCACCGACAGCCCCTGCTTGTGAGCAAACTCAAAGTACGATATCGCACCACGCAAATTTTCATGCAATGGCGTTTTCCTTATGAACTTGTTGGTGCTTTGGGTGGTGCTTCGTTCCGGCCCCTAAACCTACGGTGGACTTTGCCTTTTAGTATTCTTCAAGGAAGTCACAGAAATATCCGACGTTTTTTGGAGATCCGGCCCAACTGCCTTGGCCTTAGAATAAAACCAGATACACTTCAACTTTTTTCTAGAAGAATATGTGTACACTATTGTTTAATAGGCAATATGCATTTGAGAATCTCTAATGCAAGTTGTTTCTCTGATGCGCAAGTGCATGCGTTTTGGTTTTCTGGCTGTTTACAAGACCTTGAATGCCACCGATGGTCAATGCATGTACAAAAGCAACAACTGGCGCTATATAAGCAAAGAAAACTGAATACAGCCATATTTTCATTGATATCCTCAAACCGATGAGCTGGTGCATTTATCTCCATGCCGCATTATGAACTGTTAACCACGCCACAGCTCCATGTACCTCATATTCCATATCACAAAGGCTTTCATCGCCGGGGTTACTTCAGTAGTAAATAAGTTCTTGACCAGTGATCTTGGCGTCTCAACAGACCTCGACATCAAGACTTCAACTGATCTCTTGGATCGTATTCAAACACAACCTGTGGACCAGAATGCCCAAGCTGCCAATAAAACAGCCCAGCCAAAAATGTATTTCGGCCCCAAGTGCTTCCCAGAGTGTCTGATGCATCCAAAACGCTCTCCCGCGTCTCCAAAATCAGGAGTTCGTTGACCGGTCGTTGATCACATGATGCCATCGCTGATTTTGCAGGCTGGGGCATACCAACCAGGTGGCGCAGCCATCGCTGGCAGCGGACAGCGGTGTTGAAAGGCGCAGCTTCGTACATCACCAAAGATTGCCACACAAGCCTTGCCGCTGCGCGGGCAAAACACCGACACACTGCGACTTTTATTTACGTCGACGCCAAGGGCAGCCACACGGTTAGTATGAAATTAACTTAGGCTTCCTCATGTACGGCTGCATTGGCCGGCACAATGCTTTTAGCACGCATGATGTGCAACACAGTGCGAATCAATAGCGAAACTCAACATGCCCTGGACAACAATGACTTGGGCCTGGTGGCCGAAGGTGCAAGCACACACACTAGTGAAATTGGACATTTATGGGACGCAAGTTGGCAATAAATGACTCTTACTCACTAGCAAAAAAGTACCAAATAACACTATTTCGAACACGCACAAAACACGTTTCATCAAAATTCTGCATGCTAAGAACACAAAAATAACCCAAACCCGTGAAGCTTGTACACGTATGAATACGTGTTATTTGTCCCTTTTTTTCCTAGTGACTGGGACGGGAGGGCTGGAGGGAGGGAGGGAATGGTACCGATGGATGTGATGCCTTGCACGATGGAGCGAATTGCAGAATTTTTGATAGAATCGGGGCGTGCAAAATCCGCACAGTCGCCAGGGAGCCGCGTGGCGCGTCTTGACACCAGCAAGCATTGCCATTTTGCTGGATTTGCTTCCTGGGGGATTTTTATGGAAGCATGCATGTGATGTGTGGCTGCCTGCCCACTGCCGAGCAGGCTTGTTATTTACGTGCACAGTTACGTTTATGTTTATGCTACCGCCTGCGCTACCGCCTGCGCTACCGCTTACGTTTGTGTTATGGGTTTGCGGTTTTACTTTTCACCTTTTACATTTACGTTTACTTTTTTACGTTTACGCTTTACGTTTTCATGCAACAAAATGTGGATTTGCAAGAGGCTATCTTTGCAGCCACATTTGCGCCTTGGTGGACACACGAAAATCACGTACAATGATCAGTCCTCTGCCCCTGGATAATATGGAACATAGCGCCCAACTCGCCCTCCGCAAGGGCAACGGGGTTGTCGAACAAAAGCTCGTTTCCTGATCACTCTAGCGCGTCTGGCTGCCACTCCGCAGACTCCACAAGTCTGTGTGTATACTCTTGATGTACATATTGCTGTAGTTACATTATATTTACGTATGTTCACGACCTTTTTTGCGCAAAAACAAAAAAGTATTGCTAAGCATATAGACGTCATACAATCAGTTTTTACGATATAAATGACAAGCATGCTGTCGGGTGCTCAAAAGGGAACATTGCTGTGATGGAATCCGCGTTCTAAAGGCCTATTCTCAAGCTTTTCATCCGTTGCTGCGTTCAAATATTGTGACAGATTCGTTGCGGATTATTCATCGATATGCTTATGTAATATTCGTATAACTGATGCTAATGCTGCAGATTTGAACTTCCCACATCCCATGAATTGGTTGACATTGGAAGACAAGCGTTTTGATACCGATTGGTGGCCTCACATGCTCGACGCTGGACTAAAGGCACTCAAACACGGCCTAAACAAGGCTGCATCCTCGCAGTACTGGGGCTTGTACATTTGCTTGTCCGGTTCCAATTTCGATCACAACTTTTCTTGCCCACGTCAGCACCAGACACGACCAGTTTTCATCCTATCTCACAACCATCGGCTTTCCTATTTGTAGACAGGCATCCATCTCACCGAAATACCGCCATCAAGCTGCTCATTCAAATGCCAGCTCACCGCATACCCATTTGCAAAACACGCCATCGACGTCCTTTCATTTAGAAGCGTAATCGAGGTAGGGGACACGGACTTTCACCATCAATAATCAACAAAGGTGGTGAAACAAAAGCACGAAGAGAGAATCCCGGCCTTCAACATCTTTCCACCACTCAGACGCAACATTTCTGACTACTGAGACCATTCATATGGCTAATTGCAAGCCCTAATCGTACTTGCAAAGCAAAATAAGCAAGAAGAACAAAGCACTGTAAAGTTGCGGAAACAATACAGCCACAACTTCCCTCAGTTTTTTTTTCGACAAGATAACCTGAAAAATGCATTTTTTGATGAAATGCGCAAGGTTTTTCCATAGGAACACATGCTGTCTCGTACAACAAGAGTGTGATTGAAACGGCATCCCAAGAGCTAGCAGCTCAAATGTAACCTGCGTAACAACGAAGCTCATGAATATTCTCAAAAATTTTCGTATTGGCCGTCAACTAAGGCGATTCCATGCAAACGCAAATGCGCCTTGAAAGTAGAGCAATCGCAAGCCATTGAACATAACTGATCCTCCATGTGAAACGGTGGCCATTATGTGGCTATGCGAACATATGGCCAATTACAATTGGGAAGATTGGCCGGGAGGGCCAATCCCCCCAGACCGTCCTACCACCGGCGACCAGCGCCGATTACAACTGTGGAAAGATGGATATTCTGGAAGAGTGACCTGAGATGACCATTTGGGTGGGCGCCACACCACCACAGATTTTGAATGCCGGTTTGAAAACCTTGGGCGGGCGTGACTGTCGCGCCATGACATTGCCTCGTATTCCACGTTCTGAATGGCACATTTGCATTAGGCGTCCTTCTGGATGAGTGACTTACATGAATGGGCGAGCGATTCTATTGGGACAGTGTTCGCAATCCCTCCACCCCAGCTTCCCTCCGGCTTCTCGCCATCCCCTTCTCCCACTCTCCACAGCACCGCACCAAGAAAACAAGCCGGGGGAGCAAGATTTCCGAAAACCGGCAGCCCTCACCCCGGCGCCATGGCCACGATCTCGGGCGTGGAAGAGGTGTCCCCCGGTTTCTTCAAAGTCCACGAAAGCATCGGCGGCCACGGCGGCGGCGGCTGGGACGACCGCGACTGGTTTGCCGACCAGGGCCTGGACATCCGAGACTACCGCGTGGCCAGCCTGATACTCGAGCCGGCCATCAATTGCACCGTGGCGCGGATCCGGCGCACCTACCGCAGGGCGGATGACCCGGATGACGAGGTGTCCCCGCCGGCCCGCGGATCCGGCGGTACGCACATCGGCGATCCCAACGGGGGCATGTTCGAGGTCCTCCTGGGGCGAGACGAGTTCATCACGGCCGTGGGGGGAGTGTCGGCGCGCGTGCGGTCATGCAGCCCGACGGGGAACTGTGTGGACAGGCTGGAGTTGCGGACCAGCGCGGGGCGGCACTTTGTGGTGGACGCGCTCACGGGGGGGTATCAAGGGGACAAGATGGGCCAGAAGAGCGAGCTGGCTCCGGCGGGGGGCTACGTGGTGGCGGGCTTCTGGGGCCGCAGCGGCTTCAGCGTCGACAGGCTGGGGCTCTACCTGGCGCCGCTGCGCTGGCGCGCCGCCGTCCATGGGGCGTTTCCCGCTGACTTCCGGAGCCAGGTGAGTTCTTCTTTCTTGTTCTCTTGAGGCAGCTGTCATCATCATCAATTTTTACAGAACAAGGCAACGAGGTAGCTGTCAACTTCCTATTTTGCGGCCCCTGCCATGGTCGTCGACGCGCTGCGGGCACCGGGTGCCGAGATTGTCCTCATTGTGTCCGATTGGTGATGTTGCAGTCCACTGCTGTTCATGATTTGCAGTGGAAATCCGCGGGCTTTGAGCCCTATTTTGGCAAGTTTGACTGGGATGGAAAAGGGGTGCCTGGGATCGGACGGCGCCTAACGTTCCATGGAAGTGGGTCACTTCTGTTTGTCACACCGTGCATCACTGACAAAAAAGCTGTTGGATTAAACATGGCTGGAGTAAAAGGATGTCATCATGCAGAATAGGCACACTCTTTGCAGCAAAAGATACGGAGCAGCTTCGCCTGAGTACGAAGCCTTCTGGACAAGGACTCCAGCGGAAACCTTTTCAGCAGGAAAAGACAGAAAATAATGCGATAAAGTACTAGGCCATTTACCATTCTTCGCCAAAGAATTCTTCTGTGCTTCCAAGAAGATTGGACTGACCTGGCATCTCGGCTTGCGAACATGTGCTGGTCGACTCATCCTCTTACTCTGTTCAAATTTGGCCACCTCGACCTTGTCTTGGATCATAAGCGAACACTCAGAAATGAGGGCATTTATTTTGGACAAGAAAGGAGGCCATGAAGGCGGCTCTGGAATGCAACACCAATTCCGGTACAAGACTAGAGTCAGCACTAAGTACACTACTAACTTCTAACCCAAGTACAGAGTACGGAGTTTGCGCCCACTTCGCCCAAAACGTTGTTATGTGTCATTGAGCAGCGACGCGCCAGTCTGAGTGTCCATGTCTCACGGCACATTATCATATTGCCTCGAATTGACATTGTGCACGACTGGAACACTGTGTGAAGCTGCTAATTGTAAAATTCGATCCACAAGTGCGAACAGTGATGTAGAGAGCATTCATATCCATCTGACCATGAAGTCATGTGCAATCAAAGTTATGCAATATCTCATTCCTATGCTATATCACTACTGCGCTGTATGATACGATGAGTTTTCCTGATGTGGACCATGTGTGAAACTGCTTAAATTGTGTTGCATACTTTGCAAAGCGCTGGATCCAATGCATTCTGGAATGGCACCAAGTCGTGCCATATTATGTTCAGATTTTTGTGTCTTGCACTTTGCAAACGAAACGGTCATCTTTGCTGGCAAAGCCTTTCGAAAAGAGCTAATTTTCATGAAGTACTTGGCTATAGCCAGTTGCATCCACCGTGCAATAGGCGATGCTTCACGCTAATCTGTTAGTGGTCTGGTGGCGTCACACATGTCCCTGTTGCGAGACCAGTACAGCAGCTGTATTGCCACTTACTCCCATGAGGCGTTCTAGCATTCGAAATGACTTGCTGCATTGTCAATTTGCTTTGTTTGTTTTGCTCGTTTGCCTTCCAGTACATAATATACAATATTATTAATTAATACTTCTTCTGTCCGGAATTAATTGTCCTCTATTTGAGAAACAAATTTCATTACAAAGAACATCTTAAATTTACAAAAGAACATCAGAATCGGAAAAATTGGGTTGCAAAACCCTTGAATACCAATTTTCAAGAAAAAAAGTTAGTCCCACCTCCCTGGTGGGACCCCAAAATTGGCCGAAATTTGTCCAAAAAATGTGCCTGCAGATTCCGCATCCGCTAGAGATCCGCACGTTTCTGGTCACTCCCATCCTTGGTGCGCCAAAGACAAGCCGTTGCCGCCTTTGCGGTGAAGGGCGTCCTCCCTTGCATGGAATAGCGCTTGCCAAACACACTCGAGCATGTCTGGATCGCCATCATGGAAGGCCATCATCGCAGTTTGGGCGATTTCTGAAATCTCGGCCATCGTCGATCTTTGATGTGCAGATGTAAAGCAAGCGGACAAGGCCAGGGTCCAAGGCGTTCAAGCTTGGGATATGTGCGAGCTATTGTTCCAAGGTTACTTAGTAGACCTGCGTGGACAATCTGCCTCGGTTGAGGCTTGAATCGTTGCTTTTGTGGGCAGCCTAGCTCACACCCCACAAACTGCTATGATCTGCCAACTCTTGCTTACGATCCACAATCCACCGCAGCCTAGCAAGTGCATTTCCCTTTGAGAGACACAGTTTTATCGAGCTAGTCTTCCCAAGCTCAAGCCCTTCAAATGATGAAAAATGGTCAATTCACCATTCGTCCAGGAGGGCCACTGCCTAAATTGCCCCCTAATTGTCCGCCGCTGAATGGGGTGATGGCCACCACCTTCCTAAAGTCTGCGAGGAACTTGGGAGGCCTCCTGCCGTATCCCTCGTAGTGGAGTTGGAGGTCCAAAAGTCATAATCTAGAAATCTGGACCCGATGGGCACCTCAGATTTGTCCAATCGAGCTTGAATTGCAGCCACAAGACACGACGACTTCCACGACCAGGACTTCCAAGACACATTTTCTGTTGCCCTTCTCCTTTGCAAGCATCTCCATGATCTTCTGTCCAAACGGCATGGGTAGTTTTGCCCGGGCGGCTCTGTAGCGCTGCCACAAAGGCGTGCTCCTTAAAACAGCGAAAATGGCCATTCCAACAAGGACGCTGAAAAACTGGTGGGTTTCTGGCAGGACGACCCTTGCTACAAAGTGCTGCCGAATCTGCAATACTCAATGGATTGACTTAAAATTTTGACTGCATACTCTTAAAGCATAGACGCAGCTTTGCAAAAAATCTGAATGAGAAATAAAGTATCTATGATGGAGAAGTGAGGCACCAAAGTCATAGATGATAATTGATTCTGGACGGAGGAAGTATTATTATTAATATAATCAGTATGCAACAGGCAATAATATTGGAAGGCAAAAAATCGTACATGCCAAATTTAAAGCATTCGATTTAGATTCCATTCGTCTCATTCTGTAGGTGCGAACATTGCTGCTGGCGCACAGGCGACTGCGGGATTGTGCACAGCAGGGCCACGACCCGTTGGTTATGGACATGGGAACGCTACCGATCGATGTGTTGCCACGCATAGTTGAGCGATTGGCAGAGATCTGGGTGGAGTCGCTGCGATGCCGAATCTGTACCATCACCAGGGAACCATCTGGCAGGAGGCCACATGGCGTTGGCGGTCCTTGACATGGAAGGCATTGCCCTGTTTCTGGAATTGGGTCCCTGTCAGTTGCTTTAAAGTCGTGTATGGTAGAAATGGCGGGTGCCCACACCAGCATGCTGTGCATTTGCACAACTTTTGTGATGGCAACGCACTTGTGGTGGTTTCAGGCACACTTCTCAATCTGTTAATCGACTATTAAGTCCAGACATAGTTGCCAATGGCTTTGTGGATGTTGGATGGATGCACGATCCTCGGGGATATCTAGACTCGTAAGCACATGGGTCTATGTGTTTGTTACGTAAGATGCGTATATTCTATGCATATGCAGCCGATGCGATCTTTCCGAACGCCATGAATTTGTCGCATCTGGGCGCATGCACTCGTCGCCATGAGAAATCTCTCCTGCGATTCCAGCCGATACTGACATGACAGTGGATTTATGTCCACTCATCGCCACTGTTGAGCTCAGCCCCTGAATGGTCATGTTACCAAGATGCATGTTATTCAGCTGATTTCCAGCTGGGACGAGTGACTGGGAGAGCTCCCGCAATGGAAGTAGGACAGTGTACGTCAATGTATGATGTTCTGTGCCACACGAGTGACCAGAGAGCATCCAAGGGGTATCCCAGGTCCTTGTGCGGTGTCATTCATGTACCGTAGTACATTCAAGCCTTCCGCACAGTAACGCAACGTTTGGCCTTTTCTGCGGAGAAAACAAAAAAATGAATAACGCTCTTCTAACAAAGATTTTGCAGAGCAACGTAAGAACTCGAACTAGCACTATCAAAAAAAGCGGAGCAAAAAAGCGTAGCGGTAAAATTTTCGATGCAAAATGGTTAAATGTAATATGATATTGTTACAGCTGGAACTGATTGAGTGTTATTAATAACTGAATGTATGAAAAGGTGATGAAGAGTTAGGAATTGCATTAAGGATGTTGATGAACGAACTGAATATAAAAGATAGGACACTTGTTGTCCGTTTGCCTCGGCTGTAAACCGCTGCCGTGGACTCGAGCGTGCAGTTCCCGTTCAGGGATCGCCACCCCTCGACCCTGCCTGCCTTCGTCAATACAACCTTGGGCGACCCTCAGGTCGCCAGGCAACATGCCTCGATGTGTCAAATACCGCATGTTGGCAAACCTAATGAAATCGCATACCTTACGAACATATACGCCTCGCCTCCACCGCCAATCTGCTTTCTCCATACTGGCATCTTTTGCATGGGGCAGCAACTTCTTACCCGGCCATATGCTGGTCGATGTGCCTTTTACGCACATTCATATTACATACCCTATTCATCACAGGACGATAAACTGGCTTGTATTATGCGCAATTCTCGACGCAATTCTATGCGATCGGGTTGTTGCACATATTTCTAGCCATTTGACCCAAATCGTCAAGGCTTATACTGTGCTTCTGCCTGCCACTTTGAAACATTTCATATGACCATATAGATGACTATCGTTAATGCGACAGTGGCATCACAACTGGCAGCGCGAAAGCGATCTACCCCACTTTGTGTTTTAGTACGATGCTATATGTCCATCAAAAGCAACTGTCGCTGAGTCGCCTGCCGTAGATATGCTTCCGGGGTGCATGCATCGTCATGGGAAACGGTGCATTAGACTGATGGATTTTCAGTTGCAGCCAGTTCTGACACGGTGCTGGTCTTTTCTTCGACATCAAGCTGCAAAGCTCATTAACTTTCCAACCATACCTCTAGTAGCAGCTGCAATCCATTACATTGCAGCTTCCCAGCGTTGCTCTCTGTGTTCTGTGCTGCGTACCCCTCACATGACAGGTACGGTACATTTCTAAACCCTTCCACATCGGAAAAGTTTACCGTTGCGCTTTTTGCTCCGCATTTTGCTTCTTGGAGCGTTACTTTGATTACTTTTACGTTGCTCCGCCAAAAAGATTATTAAAAGAGCTGTTTGTTTGCGTGAGCCACCCATTTTACGATAACGGAGCAGAAACGCGTCTTCGTCGAAAGTTGGCAATGATTCGGTCCTCAAGAATCCAGCACCCTGCCCTACGTCAACATGGATCGTACACAAGCACGATCGCTCAGCGCGCATGCCCTTGGGAATTTTTACATATCCGCACAGCACCATTGCGTTGCGATGCTTTTGGTGCTTTCTGGCGTGCAATGCGGCCGTGATTCACAACATCATGCGCCTCTACGGAACAGAAATCGTATATGGCTGCGCGTCGACCTTGTCACAGGTCACGCAGCGCTTTTTTCCAACGCGTTTTGGCAATGATGCGCTTTTCAGCGACCCGCGCGGCCTGTTCGGGCAGCTGCACAGCCGCCTCTTTGGTTTCAACCAGAGCGGGCGGCAGGAAAACCACCAGGCGCAGGGGATGCGTGCGGCATGCAGCGAGGTGCCACTCCAGGGACGGGAGACACGATTAAGATCGGAAAGCTGTGCTCTGAGGCCTTCACAAGGCAACCATACAAGTGCAGCCGTTGGCGTACGCCCAGAATGTCTGCCACCCCAACGAGTTCCCACACCAATCCCCACATCCAATCGCCCCACACGGCACCCAACAGCAACTAACACAGCGTGTTGGTGTATTGGTGTATTGGTATCCTGACCCACTAAGGACAAGAGCATAATTGCGACGTGACTATTTGGGATAGGCGTTATTGACATTCTCTAGAGTTGTGATTGGTAATCTATACAAATAGACCTTTGGTAACCATATTTAAAGCTTCTTCATGCCCCCAAGCTTCTGAAACACTCAATTCATTACAAATTGGCAAAGTTATTATAACCCTGTAAAGTTGTAATACATAGAGCTTTCGATGAAGGGGCTAGTACTGAACGCATGGTGTAAATAGGTGATACGCCATATGGGTATAAAAACCCATTAAGGCATTATGTATTATATTGATTTCCATTATTGGAACTCTAGTTTACTAGGAACCGTCCCCTTGTCACTGGTCTAGGGTGACCGGCTTCCCTAGACTATGTATGTAGTCTCAAGCCATGTAAGTACTAGAACATATAAATATATATAGTATACCATCTTGTAACGGGTGGTCTGGCTTGAGTCATGGTGACTCACGTACCATGGCGAGGTTGGTCCATGGCCTTGGTGAGAAGGCGCCCACCGCATTAGTCATATATCAATAGGTCGGTCGTGGATCAATGGTGGATGATTGCGATGTGCCTGGATGCGCACTTATCTTGTCTTGTCATGATGTGATTGCTATAGACCCGCGATCAGACATCGCGCATGCGATATGTGTGTGCACATACTGTGAATTTATGTAACACTCTTCAGCCCATTCCCTGGCTTCCTGCGAGCCAATGAACCACTGCACATTGTGCCACCACCTCTTGCCAATAGCAGGCCCCCTACATCGATCCCCATCGAGCATTGAGCCCACCGCACGATCAACGAATCCTCTGCCCTGGATACGCCCAATGTCCATGTGGAGAGGCCAGCCAAACCACCAACGGCTGTGCTGCAGGACAGGTGACCCCAACGCCTCTAGAGACCAGTGGTTGCCAGATGGGCTGCAATAATAATAAATGGTTTCAGAGCCAGCTCCTCCCGAGGCATGAAGTACGCGAAGTAAAATACTACGATGGCCCTTCTAGGGAGGGCAAGTAGTGTTACGATCTAGTCTTCACAACCTAATGTTGGTAGCCAAGTAAGGCAAAAAAGGTATAAATACATATGGGACAATTCAATTATGAGGGTGTTGACAAGATGTTGCGGCGAGCGTTGCAACCGGTCCATTTTGTCAAGTTCAAAACTTACCTACAACATTTGGTATTGCCAGTGGTTTTTCTAAGAAAAACCTAAAGTACTAATTAGTATTCTAACTGCTATGACTTTTAGATGTTGTTTGCATTTACTAGGTCATAATAGATTGTTGGGGTACAAATCCTTAGGTTGGAGTGGGTTAGTAAATTTTCTCTCGGATCCTTGGGGATATTGAGACAGTCTATATTACTTCGGTGTTTGGTAGTTTGTATTGCCTTAGGGATGTTCTCAATGTACTCAAGATTATTGGGGTTCGCATTCATGTGCTTTCTTGAAGAGTAACTACGCCCACTGAACAAATGGAACAATTAATTATTCTGGAATTGATATAACATTGTACTGCTTGTATGCAATCTGCTTGTAGAGTCAATCCCGCCTCGCTCACCCGCTGCACATGTCCTGGGCACACGCCCCGTGGTGCCACCCCCTCGGGTGCCCGCAGGGTGGTGCAACACTAACCCATTAAAGACAAGAGTGTAATAATCGCTGTGCCTAAGCTCTTGCAGCTCAGGAACACCCAGAATCGTCTTTAAGCTGATCAATTTGGGGAACTGATCAGTGATATCAATCTATTGAGAGCACAGAGCGAACTCCTCTGTTTAGCTCCTGCCTCCCTCATCTTTCCTGGTGAAACCAACTCCAAAGGCATTGCAGCCTCAATATTTTTAAGGAGTGTTGTCACTTCTTGTTTCTGTACTTTTTGTTGTTTCTCTATCATCAGTAGTGGCGACTCACTCAGGCCATCCCATGCAGTGTGTATTGCACATATGGTCGACACCCGTAGTGAGCCAATTACATAAGTCACGCAGTGAAGCAATGCTCATTATGGGGGTTCATTGAACAGAACATTATTTACTTCAAGTATTTTATTGTTTTCTCTGCAGAGAAAAGGCCAAGCGTTATGTTACTATGTAGAAAGATTTAAAAACCTACAGTAGCATTCCTTGGCTCAAGAAGATATGGTTCAGTGGGGCAGTTGCCACCTGCGCTTGCACCCCCGCGCCCAAGACACAACGCCATGACTTGCAGCATTGGCGCACATCTCCAAGAAACAAAGAATTCCATCTGTCATGCAGGTAAAACGTTGTCGTTTGTTATGACAATCCTCGCATGGGACCTCAAGGAACTCTGCTGGAAGTCCAACAATGCTTGAGGGCAATACTTGGGCGAGTGGACTTGGAGATCCACAAGAGGCGGCTCCTCTCTTTTCTGTTTGCTTCTCTCCTTTCCCCCTTTGCCACACATAAGCCCACACCAAAAGGGCAGGGGAGTTTTTTTTTAAGGGGGGGGTTAGCATCTGTTGGATGTTCGCTATGCATTTAAGATTCAAAACAGTGACTTATCATGTGGTGGCCTGAATAGATCCTTGATTGCCCTGCTATGCTGATGGAAGAAGGGGTGATAACTGGAATAGGGACAAGGAGGCGGCACCCATGCATCGATGTGATATTGTGTTATTACATGGCATCCTCCTCCAGAAGTGAGTTCATGCACTTCATAGAAGAGAACATTCTTGGATGCACTAATATATGCACCTGTCGTCCCCTGCAAGCTGCAGGGGCACTGGTTCACTATCGAAGGTAATCCTATACAAAGAATTTCAGCACTTCACACGAAGGGCGATGCTCACTACGAGTTGACGCTCGGGGAAAAACTGCTGCGAGGAATGGGTGTGCATGGATGGACAATCCAGCCAACAGAGTCTGTCAGAGTGCTCATTAGGCGCCTTGCGGCGCCATGAAAAGCTTGTACATCACGGCAATCACATCAACTCATGCGCTACATATTCCCCAGCACAGCATGCCCACCAGACGAAAAGACCATGTATCCGCTTGATCCACACGGGAATGTGCGGAATCTCATCGCAATGCACATCACGCCAACACGGACCAAAGCCTTTTACACTTTTGTACACCAGAACGAGCACCAGCAACAGGTTTTCTCTCTCCCATCTTCAACAGGTTGTTCTTCTGCATGCGACAGCTGTTGTAATTTACATGGGCGCGAACTTGGTGTTGTATTGAACCTGGAAGCCGTTGTTGTTGAAGGGGTCGGCAATGTGCTCCGCCCAGCACTCCACGGGGCCCTTGCCGGTGACGATAGCCTGGACGTAGAAGCCAAACATGGCGAACATGGCCAGCCGCCCATTCTTGATTTCCTTCACCTGGAGCAAGGAGGATGAACATAAGCACTCGGCGAGTCCCTGAACGATATCAACTGGTCAAGGTGAATGGCAACTACTTTGCTCACATTCTTGGCAAAATAATTGATTTCAGAACTTGATCTTAACAATTCGAATTAATCAATCTCGCAGCCGCAATTCTGCGAGCAATGGTGAATATTTTTCAAGATTCTGGGCCTTCAATCATAGAAACTGCTAAGCCAATCGATAGACCGATTCAGTGATTCAAACAAGCTGACTTTCAATCAGCGATTCAACTTGAGCTCCTTTTCAAGTACATGCACCCATCATAGGCAAGACTGTTTATGATTATGAGCTCGTTTCAGTGGACTGCAATGTAGCTTTTACAACTGAATCGATGACTTTGATATCGATGCAGGTTTTGACCTCCGCCAGGATTGGCAATTCACCTTGAGCTCAGCGAAGGTGGTTGGGTCGTCGGCGAAGCCCAGAGGGTCAAACTGGCCGCCAGGGTAAAGCTCGTCCGTGACGGGGCCCAGGGGTCCACCGTTGACACGGTAAGCCTCAGCTCCACCCATCAGGATGCACTGGGGAGAACAGAGTCGCGCTTCAGCAAACAGCCCACACACAATCGACCCACACAAGTTTTGGGCGCATTACCACTGTGCCCAGCTTCATGGCAGAGATGTCCAAACTCCCTTTTTCATACACATTAGTGACACACGCACCTGGATTGCCAAAATGGCGAGGATAGACTGAGCATGCACGAAGTTCGCATTGCCGAGGTAGTCCAGACCTCCGTCAGAGAAAATCTGGGCGCCAGCCTTGAACCATGTTGCCTCGCCAAACTCGACGTTTCCATACTTGGACAGGATCTCGGGCGTGAGGCAGCCGACGGTGCCAAGCATTGCCCAGCGGGCATGGATGAGCTCAGCCTCACGGTACTTCTTGAAGGTCTCAGGATCGGCAGAGAGGCCAGCAGAGTCCCAGCCATAGTCACCAGGGAACTCACCCCTCAGGTAGCTGGGGCAGTCGCCCTCAGAGAAGGGCCCTGCAGAAAATTCGTCGAGGTAAATAACAACACGATTGTGCCTGGCCACCACATTCAGCTTTAAAAATTTGGGACTGTGCCTGTTCAGCCAAATTTATCCCTCCCCCTTCCCCCCTTCTGTCTCATCACTTTGTAACACCATCATCTCCCCCTCACCTGCCCTTGTGCTTTCTTGCCTTTTCCCTACATGACTCTACATGATCTCATTGCATGCCGTTGCTTAGGAGGGGTGCCATTCCCCTGCCAAGAGGGGCTTTCTCTTCCTCTTTGTAACAAATCTACCAACACCAGACACAACGTTCTTCCCCCTATAAAGACAACGAAAGCTTGTTCCTAAAAATGGCGGCATATGGTGCTCACCAGCTTCTAAACTGCGGCATCTGGGCATGAAGGAAGCTACGGCAGAAATAGGTAACAAGAGGGCTGCAGTTATCCCCAAGAAAGGGCACTGCAGGGGTCATGTCAGCTGCAACATTCAGTGTCCAGGCTGGGCATATCGGTTTATGCTTTGTGGTTGCTTTGCAAGGCTGTGCCACTCTACTCGTGTGTTTGGCGTGTACTGACTGGTTTGCCAGGCACTGCATTGGGCAAGCTTTCTGGACCAACATGGTTCCTCCAAAGGTGCAGCATCAGAATGCTGTCTTCAAGTGACAACCAGTCACCTTGAGTGCTCTGATCAGCAGTTGTTTATCAAAACCTTGCAGCCAGATGAGAACTGCCCTTCCTCAACCAACAACCATGCCATAGTGGAATGAAAGGCATCCATAACAGGACACACAAGTCCAACCGACTGGGCAGGCAAGTCACAGACCTAACACTGAATGGCACCCAACCGATATAGGATGGCCAGCATGCGGGATGGGCGTTCATCGAGCACTGAAATCCACACATTTTGAGTTCCGATACACATGCCACAAGCCAACGCGACCGACACTGTTCACAATGCAGGGAAGAACAACGGAAGGAACAGAAAACACGGAGTGACCGAGAAACGAAACTTTTTGGCGTCCATCTCGACGCTGGAGGTCACTACCCCAGTTGCTGATTGGCAAAGATCGGCGCATTGGCAGCGGGCGGTCCATGCGGTCAATGCCGTCGCAGAGGGCGTGAACTCACCGAGCCACTTGGCGCGGTTGGGACCGTACCACTCGATGGCAGCCCGGGTCACCTGGCGGCTGCCCTGCGAACACAGCCGCGACAACCCGCGGGCTATCAGAGCCTCAGCATCCACGGAGTCCACCAGAGACCCCCGAAACGCAAGACGTCACGCAAATGCAGCGAAGGCGGGCGCACAGTGGCCGCAGACGCCCGCGACGCAACGTCCACTCAGATTGCTCCAGTTCGCATTCTTGCAGCGCTTCCGCCGAGGTCGCGTGGCCGCCGTCATTCCGCTTGTGGCCGGCGCAAGTTTGGCGCGTGGCGTGGCGCGCGTGGCGCGTGGCGTGCAGCATCGGGTGGCGCCGATCGATCGGATCCCTTTCCCACGGCGCACGACAAGTTGGGCGGCCTGTCGGGGATGAAAGGGCTGCGGAATTCTGAACAGCGCCGCTCTCGGGATCCAAGTCTCGTCCAGAGGTTCGCACGGCCAGGTCGTCCGTATCCGACGAACGACGCCTGAGATGCCCACAGCCCATATCCAACACGCACTCAGATCTGATAAAGTTTTCTCGGCATGCCAGCCAAGCACTACCGCGAGCGCGGATACCCGAACCCAGGCAACAAACTGACGACCGTTGCCCCTTCCCACACCGTTGTCGCCCCCCCTCCACCACACCCAAAAGCCTACACCCACCCCACCGCCCAATTTCAACGCCGGCGACGCGCCCCTGATTCCCCACCACAACTCCCCACACATATTGCCCGCCGTGTGGAAACCAGAGTTGTGTAGTTCCCCTGCCACGGTGGCGTGTCGCCCATCCGTGCCCGGGAGCCGCAGTGCGTGAGTGTATAGCGGGGCTCACCTTCCCCTTGGCGGACACCTGCGCCACCTGCGACCCCAGGAAGGTCTTGGACATCAGGGAGGACGCCATGGCGAGGCGACGGGAGGCGGCAGCGCGGGGGAGGCGGTTGAAAGGCTGTGGGACGCAGGGGTTGGGAGGCGCAGACCCCGGGGAGTGGGCCTGTTGGCTTTAGGGAGGGGGTGAGATCTGCCAAGATCGGTATTTTGGCAGCCCGATTTCGCCCGACGTTGTCCTTTTCTATGCCGCATGACGGGCCGACGGACTGGAACGGGGTGTCGTCATCTCGCTGCTGGCCGAAACCAGTTTGGTGTGTTAGCGCCTCATTGCCCGAGAAGGCAGTTGTTGCAGTAAGGAACGGCATGAAATTAGTCGCTCTGTCTTTACGCGAAGACCCCTTCTTCTTCCGACACCCCAGAACTTAAATCAATGACCCACTCACTCACGTTGGCCTTGTCAACGGAAGA
>CAJHUC010000994.1:0-55164 GCA_905146915.1 Ostreobium quekettii | reverse complement strand
TGTACAACATGAAACGGAAGTTTGCAACAACCTTGCAAGGAGACAGTGGGTGGGGTCAATAACGATTTGCTCCACTGCAACAGAAAAGAGTTCCCACATAGAGCACCCTTTCTCAAGCAAATGCGAGTGAGACTCTTTTTCATGTTGTGAGTAGATGCTGTGGAGTAAAAGTGCAGTAACACGTGTACACAGCACAAGCAGCACAAAGAGCAAGAGAACGGGGAGCCATTAAGGACATGATTCCTTTCTATTGGAAGACAATCTTCGATCTGCAATGGGGTAGGCTTGCCAACATTGAGTGCAGCCTGAAAAGCAAGCTTGCTGACAACCCACTTGTCCGCTACACCTCCTGGCAAAGTGCTCAACGCTCTTTTGCACATAGGAATGGTGCATCCACACATCTTCCAAGTGGTCCTGGTGGACACTCAATGCACATGTTCTCTTGCATTCAAGCCATTTTTTGCATCCAATTCCTGTCTCACTTGGAAATTGCTACATCGTCATTGGCAGCGCAGAGTCTCAATCCTCAATTCTTGTTCCAGAGCACAACATTCTTTCCTTCCTTCAAGTTGAGCGGACCAACACGATTCTGAGGCCCAAGTGCTTCACTGCAGCGTGTTTGCCTGTTGTGTTCCGAGGCTTTCCATACTATCTTTCGCAGAATGCAAAACAGCTTCGCTAGCGTGCTTGCTAGGGAAGAAGGCGCCCGCTGCAATAAAATGCGCGCAGCCCCTCGTTGCAAAGAACCTCCAAATCAACAGCCCCAAACCGCTTTCACACTTGCCCACCCGCACGGGCGCTGCGTGCGCAACCGGCTCACCGTATCATTATTCCCGGGATGCCCGCGGCGCAGACAATTTCCGTCCTCGATTGAGAACCGGCCCCCTCCAGCCTAATCCCTGTCGCGTTTATTTCCAAGGTTCCTTGCAGCTGCACCCGAGGCGCCGTGAGCTGGAGGGTCTGGCCGTCCTCCAGGCCAGCCACCACCTCCTCCAGCGTGGAGTCGGACGAGCCGTCGAAGACCACCCTGCCTGCCTGCAGCGCGTGGCGTCCCGTGCCGCCCAGACCTGGTGGGAAGGTTGCCAGGACGTCATCGCACTTGGGAGTGAGAAGTGCATAACTGATGCGCGCGTGCGATAATAATCGGAGGGGGGACGGAGGGAAGCCTGGCCGGGGGTGGGGTGGGTGGGGGCCCGAGAAGGGAGGCAGCGAGGTGACCGGAGCGTGAATGGAGTGCACTGACGTCACCGACTCTGTGGAATGACAGGGCAGGGGGCATGGTGCGCATCGCAGAAATCGCAGTACAATGCTCGGGCTGCGAGAAGTGAGGATCGATCCCTGCCCAGCGGTCTCCAGCACGGGCATCGACGCCAGCGCCGCTCAGAGCGGGCCCATTTCAAACGAACTTCACTCGAGGCGGGAGTAGCGCATGGTCGGCACGGAAACGCAGCGATCTGGCCCGCGGCGAACCAGAAATGGAATAACTATATGTGGAAGGAGGGCTTGCTCACCTTGCGGGGTCGGCATGTCCCCGCCCAGGGCGGTGGCAGGGCCTAACCACGCCACCAGCACGCCCACCGCCCATGCCGTGCCGAGGAGCCCCAGCCGGGGCCCCATCCCCAGCACGGGCGCGCTGGACGTGCTGCCTTGCCTGAGGGCTGCGCGGCACGAGATGGGGCGACCCTCCGTCGCGCTTCCTTTGATCAATACTTCGCCGGCAGCGGATCGAGAAGTGGAGGTGCCCTGGGCAGGTTCTGGGAAGTCTGATCGGGGCCTTGGGGGGTCCACAACCCCCTTTGTACGCAGAACAGTCAGCGGGCTGGTGGCTGTCAGCTGAGCTTGATCTGGGCGAAGTGACGAGATGCTTACATGCTCACACATGGAAGCACGAATGTGCAGCAGGCACGGTGGAAGCTTCTGGCCCAGAAAACATGGTGAGCATTCAGATGGTGGACGGTGGGCACGGCGCGCCTTGCCATCCAGCGGTGATTTAAAAATACCCGAGTTTGCACCCCAGCGGAAGGCACGCACCACTGCCCTTCATTCTGTTTGCATCACATTTGCGCTGGAACGCGCACAGTGCGGGTTCCTGTCGCACCAACCGTGTTTGTTTGCGACTCTGCCCCTCCTCCAGAGGTACGCTCTCCCGGTCTCCTCAACAGTATTCGTTTCCGATCATGCCCTCCAGCACTGCCACAACGCACTTTCGCTTTTCGGCCTGGGCCTGGCCGCGGATTTGTAGAACAGCACGCCCCTACCTGAGCTGCCACCTAGTTCATGCTACGTCATGGCATGGGTACCAACAGATGCAAGGCAAAGCCCCGAAGAATTCACTACGCGGACATTCAATGTGAACCTTAACGTTGCTGCGCACCAGCAAGGGTGTCACATTCAGGCGAGGGCAACAGGAAGTTGAACGACTGGTCGCGGGGTGGGACGCCCGTGCATCTCGCCCCGATGAGACATGTGCCAGTACATAGTGACACAGCCGTGCACCAAGCTTCCAGAGAGAACTGGTGCCCTTCCCAGTATCATGCTGCCAGGAATATGGTGGCACCTGGGGATGAAATGATGCACGATGGCGACCACCAATACTGGAGATTTTTCAAGCTGTCGACCAGCGTCCGCCAATCAATGCACTTGCAATGGCTGCCAGTACACTAGAGGGCGCAATCGAAGCAGAGCGGTCGCGCCCATTCCGTGCCAGGAACAAAAACTCTACTTTAGTGCCCGTCACTCGCAAAATGTTGTCGTGCCAGCCAAGTCCAGCGCCTGGACAAATCCATGGGCAACTCGGATTCGATCGTTCCACACACACACACAGATGGCACGACTCCCAACTGGAGTTAAGAGTGCAAAACCAAGAGAGGCGGTTCCTTCAGCAAGAAACCCATTAACATCGTCAAAAATCGTGGGGCCTCTTTGGCTCCCTAGTTCCCATTACACGTTTCAACTGATTTGCCCACACTCGTTCGCTGATGATGACGGTCGCCTCCTACGAGCACCCCGGTGCCCTGCACCGGTTTGCAAGGGGAGTCTTAAGAATAGAAGCAATTATTGCCCCCAGCGTCCCACCCCCTCCCCAACATCCGAGGCTAGTGCGTTTTTCTTCACTCCAAGCTGCGCACCTGCCCAACCGCAGGAACGCCCTTGCGCTCGTAATTAGAGGTACGGTCACCTGGCCCCACCCCCCACCCCACACCCCACACCCCCACGCCTCTGATGTCGTCACGACATCAGCACATGGGTCCTCCGGTTTGGGCCACCCAGCAGGGCAACCCAAACACGCGCCTTCTGCAACGCCTCGACCTCACCCCTCGAACCTCTGACATCCCCAAAAGAACACCTTGGGAAATTAAAAAAGACTGCCTACGGAAACAAGCGCGAATCTGTGCACACTTCAGCTGGATGCGCAGACCCGCAAGCCTCGTCCGAAAAACGTGTGTCAAGGCCGGAGGGCCAGCTAGAAAGGAAGATCGCCTCGGGGAGCGGGGCGTGGCGATAGTCACGCTGAGTTCCCTTCCCGTCTGCGGTCACACAAATCGAGAGAAGTACAGATCACGTCCTCCTGCTCACTCTTCTCACACACAACACTCTTTCCAGAGGAACGCAGTATCCGAATGCTGGATGCACGACGTGGACAGCCCCCACGAGGGAGGGCAACCGCGCAAACGAGGCAGTCCCACTGAAACACAACAAGCCGGCACAGGAGCAGGCCCAATCCATACACCACCATCTCTACTGCGCAATGAATCGCTCGGTCCTGGACCCCTTGGGTATCCTCTCCTTCACTTCTGGACAGTGCGACCTGTCAGACAGGCTGCCACCGTGTGGTCCATGAGGAATCTGCACCGGGCTTAAGCACTCCTGACCCACAGTGTCAGAGGACACACGGGCCCTCTTCGATGCCCTCAAGTCGATGACAACAACCGTAATGTTGTCCCTACTGCCCCTGTCCATGGCCGCCCTAATGAGCACTGTGGCCGTGAGGCGAGCGGCATCAGAGTCTGTGGCGCCTTTCTGTTGTGCGCGGTCAAGGCACTTCATAGCTAGTGTGCACGCCTCTTGATCGCTCACCACGTCCCACAGCCCATCGGTGGCGATAATGATGAGTGTGTCGTCCGTGGTCCGAGGGACAATGGTGACCTCTGGATCGGGGATGACGTATGGACGCAGAGAGCGGTCGCCGATTGCTCGCGACATCGCCAGCACACCCATCACTCGCGCTCCATTCCAAAACCACACCTGGCCTCCAGCTTTCTCCACACGAGCCTAGGTGACAATACAGGGTGCTGATTTGAGACCAAGCAAAGACAGTGTGGATAAAACAAGCCTTAAGCGGGGAGGGGGCAGCCACACAACGGCAGGCAAGGCACACCAGGCAGTTTAACCCGATAGGGTGAATTCAGACATACTTTAAAACACTGCCAACATGTGAAGGTCATGGATACACTGCTTCCTTTGGACAGAGCTGACTGTACTCTTACTCTTCCTTCAAATAAATAAGCCATAACAGAAGGAAGCAACCTACTACAGGTTTGCCTATCCCAGCATGTGATCACAACCAGGTTATGCCACAGCTGGTTAGCAATCTGACCAGTGTGGTTTCAACACTCAGAACGTAGCAGTCAGGCACACAAACCTAAGGGAACACGCATGCGCAGCAGGACTTGCTACGAAATTCAGACACAAAGCATAGACATAGGGAAGCTAGCCTGCACAGCCCATTGCCACTCACCATCTCATCCTCTCGCTCAGGCTTGTGATCGACTGTGAGTGGATGTGCCTGCCCAGCGCGGCAGAGGACAGCTCGAGAGTCACCTAGAGACCCGTGCAAGCCAATCAGGGTCCATGACATGCATTGGGCTCCAGGAGAATCGGCAAAACAAATGGCCCCCTGTAATACATGGCTACAATTTTAATAACGCTTTGGAGTCGCATGGGAGGACACAGAAGGGGGGGAGCTGATCTGCCAGCTGGAGATTTTGCTTGATAATTTCTATAAAATCTGGGATGCACAGCCACAATTGTGGAGACAGGACGCAGGACACTCATAGGGGTTGCAAACCCCTATGCTTCGGCTTGGAAGCGACAAACCAACTGCCCGAACTCTGACGAAGATCAACTTCCTGTAGCCTCTGGAATCAGACAGGCCACAGCTGCAGCGGGGGCAGGAGGGCAGGCAGTCTCACCGCAGTTAGCGACGAGGTAGTACCGCTGGCCGACCAGCACGATCACGGCCGTGCTGCCCACCAGCGCGGACACGTCCTCGTGCCTGAACTCGTCGTCCGTCTGGTGAAAGGCGTCGGCGAAGACGCCCTTGATGTCGTGGGAGGTGGCGTGGCTCAGCACCGCCGGGGCCTCCCCCGTGTGCGCGTGGTCCCGGTCCGCGTGCGCCGCCTTGGAGTGGCCACTCTTGCCAAACCGCGGTGGCTTGGGCGGCGCGGCCGCGGGCCGGAACCGGCGCTTCCAGGCGTCGTGCAGGTTCTGGTGCAGCCGGTCCGCGCAGTGCCTGGCCGCCTCCACGCCCCCGTGCCCGTCGAACACGCCGAAGAAGTGCAGCGAGTCGCTGGACGCATCCGGCGAGGATGCCGCCTCCGTTCCGTTCTTGTTGTTAATGTTGTTGTTAATGTCGTCGCTGTCCTGTGAACGCTCCATGCCGCTGTGGCCCTCCAGCGCGGCGCCCAGGGGCAGCGAGTGCTTCTTGGGCAGCTGGGGAGGCAGCATGGTCTCCAGGTTGAGGTCGCGCGCCTGGAACAGGTCGTCCCGGATGGCGTAGGCGTCCTCCATCTTGGACCGCCTGCCGCAGACGGCCTTGGCGCCATGGGGGGGGCAGCTGGACTGGGTGGGCCCCACGCGGATGGGGGCGCAGGACTCCGCCTCGGGCTGCAGCGGCACGGAGTAGGACAGGCCGGGAATGGGGCGCTGCTGCTGGCATCCCGACCTCAGGAACTCTGAGGTGGAGGACCTGCTGGGCTGTGGGGACTGCGACCGCGCGGGCGGGCGCTGGACGGATGGGGCGCCGAAGGCGCTGTAGACGGAGCCGCCGGCGATCGGCGGGTCGCTGGAGGGGCGGCTGTCGACCTGCACGCCTGCATCACAACGCCAGGGCCACCGGTTCCCTGTTTAAAACCCTGCTTCCCGAGCGACGGTCCCTCTGTCGGGCAGCGTCACACATGGGGGGTTGGGCCGCGGTGCGTCCCCCCGGGTAAAAATGGTTTCTCGGCAAGAAAAAGGGGCGGGAGCGCGGGCCAGGACGCCGACCTTTCGGCTCGGAGTTCTGCGTCGCGGAAGCCGCCCAGGACTGAGTTTGTCGCTGCCCGCGCCACCCGCGTCCCGTCGAGAAGCCGCCGCCTTCGAACCACGAGCGCAGGGGTCCGCGCGAGGCCGCGGTGTGAGGCTCTGTGCGCATGCGCCGCCATTTGTACCCGTATCTAAAGGCCAATCCCGCGGTGACCGGCTGGAGGTTCCCCTCGACGAGCGCCAGGCGGCAGGCCCCCATGCTGGGCGAGCGCGGCCGAACAACCGCCCGGATGGCAAGGCGAATGGGTCGCTCCAAGTCGTGGGCGCAAACACAAGCGCAGCGAGCCAACCATGGCGGGAGCCGGCCGGCCCGCGTTGACACTCACCACCGTAAGATTGTTTTCCACCGCCAGCCATTTTGGCTTCCGTTCAGCCGTTGTCCAAGAAGCCTATTCCGCTATGCTTCGAGCCGCAACGACAGACTCCTGAACAGGAGCTCAGGGTTCTTTCACTGAGCAGGCATTGTCTTCCCACACCATCCGCTCGTCCAAAACCTGTCCAAAACATGACGCACAGCCTCAGCCCCCTGCGCCAGCCCAAGCGCCCCCATCCTACCCAACGGGTAGCGCGGGACAAACACCTGACATCGTCGACTCACAACTCCGCTCAGGCTCGCCCCTCCCAGCGCCAAGGACCCGAAAGCCTGGCCATAAATCCCCCCCTCCCCCCCCCCGGCACTCCCCAGCCCCTCCGGCCCTCAAAATGGCCCAGCACCTCGCCGACCACTCCCGCCTGCCAATCCTCCGCCCAAGCCGCCCCTCCCTTCCCGCTGGCTTCCCGCCCAACCCCGCACGCCGCGCCCGCGGCCAGACATAACTGCCCCGCCGCGCCACGCCCCCCACTCCCCGGCGCCAAGCGGCGGCTCCGCGGCGGCTCCTCGGCGCTTCCCGACGCGGTTTATTTCCCCTCGTCGGATCGAAAACTCGTGCCTCGGCGCGGCAACGGCACCCCCAAGCCGCCAACGCCATCTGGCCACCCGGAAGGCCCTGCCCCCCCCGGCCCCCCTCTTCCCCATTCCCCCACCCCTCCGCCCCTCACCTTCCAATTCGCCAATCCCCCCCGTCGAAAGGGCGGGAATGTTCAGATAAGGGCGGCGGGCATGAGCAAGGCGCCCGCTGGGGGGCTTCTCCGTCTTGACCTAGGTTGACTCCCGGCGGCGCCGGATGCTCCCCGGGCCTCGTTGGGAGGCCCTTGTGTCGCGCCTGGTGGCTTGGTCGCTCCCGGGTGGGCAAACGCTCGAGGTGGACCGCTGGCACGCCCGTGCACCGACGTGAGGCACTCCTGAGGGGCACAACGAACGGCTGTGGCCCCCGGCTCCGTGTGAAAACTGTCACAATGCTGACTTGCGCAATTCGGCCATTTGATCCGATGGGGCCCTCATGTACTGGGCGGCCTGGCAGCTGTGAGTCAGCGCCCGGTCAGACTCAGTCGGGCAACCGGCGGCTGGGTGTGGTTCCAACGGCGGGCGGAGGCGGCCGTGAAATTGCTGGTGGCGAGATGGAGTTGTACGGGCGGGGGGCCGGGCCGCGGGACACGGTCCTCGCCAATGGGTCCCGATCGCGAGGATGCGGGGCGCAAAGTACACGGAGGAAACTCAGGGCTTTGGTGGTGCAAAGGCCGCCAAGATTTCGCAGCCTAGGGCAACTGTCTTGTGGGGCGGGCGGGTGGCGAGCCGGGGATCGCCGATCCCTGGGACGCCATTGATCCGGGGGAACACTCATCACAAATTCTCGATGCAGAGTAGGGAAGGCAGTGGGTTTAGTGCCTCCGTTGGTCGTAGCGCGCCATTACGACGGTCGACAAGGCGGTTGGTAATCCCCCCTCCCGTTGGTGGTGGGCGCCGAAGGGCAGCCACCGGTGGGGCAGGCGTGGCTGGCGACGTTGTCCCGCAAGGTACCTGAATCCTCGGCGGGCGCCACACCAGCGCCCGTGTCGCCCACTGCCGCAATTTGACGGCGCCTTTTTTCTGCAGCTTGGGCCTCCGCCGCACCACTGTCAGGCGCTGCGCAGGTGGTCGGGGGGAAGGGACTCGCGGCAGTGGAGGCGGGGGCCCCACCATTGCGCCTGTGAGTGTGGGAGATATTAACGCCGGGGCAGAGAAGAAGATTGCGAAAAACGTGTGGATCCGCGGGGCATCGATCCCCGTACCTCCCGCATGCGAAGCGGGCGCTCTACCATCTGAGCTACGAACCCAGCAAAGCACAAGGCTGCCACTGCGCCCGTAGACAAAAATATATATTGTCTCAGAAGTTGTGCCCACTTCGATCGCCCTGCCCACAAGCCTGGCACTGTGCGTTCACCTCTTCGGTGGAATTTTGGGGCACCAACATGTACTTGCATGTTCTTTCCATGCTTCCATGAATGATGCTTGAACCATGCCATGATTGTGCACATTTCTCCTAGAGTTTCCTTTCGTCTCCATTTTGCTTTCTTCAAGCTCGTCACTTCAAGCCATGCGCTTCTGTCAGCAAGCCTTCGATCTCTGTGGGGCTGACATCATTCATCAAGCCCACACGTGGCAAATTACAGTCCTTGTGTTGCTGAGTTGTTTGCAACGCTCGAATTCTTTTCCTTTCCATCGACCACGAGCAATTGGGTTGAGATATGCAACGCGAGACAATCATGTTGTCATTCACCGCGCAATGCTATTGCGAAGTTCTGACGATGCGTTCCTTGCGTTGTTCTTGGTCTGGCCATCTGCATGGAACTTATGGCATAGCCCTGCCTGATACACTGATGGACCCATTGCTTTGCTTGTGACTAGGCTTTCATACGGCTCCATGCAGAATGTTTAGCACTGCCAGCTCAATTCAAGGGTGCAAAAGTGGCATTGGATTCTTGCTGACCATTTCCCATGGCGACTCTGGCACAAGCTGGTTGATCTTCCTCCCAGATTGCAAATTATTTTCGGGCCACCACAACTGTGTTTCGGGGGCGGCCCAGCCACAAATGGTTGTACAGTTCTGCCCAGGTACAGACTGGATGCTGGCGCCTTCTGATCTCGTTTGCAGGTGGTCCAGTCCAGCCCTCATGACACAGGGACTGAGCGGTCATCAAAACTCAAACCCACTTCAGCTTCAAGTCAGCTGGGAAGGGCTAAAATACTCGTAATGATAGCAAAATGCATGGGCAGGATGCGGATAACAAGCAGGAGCACCAACTTGCATAAATCAATCATCATCCTTACTATAATGGCATGCTTGCGCAAAGCATAGCACAAGTCCGAAACTGCCAGTACCCAGTTTACATGCTCCCACTTCGCCCAATCGACTGTTTGCCAATGTGTATGGCTCCCCCATATTCTCCAACAAAGGCAAATTTCTGTAGTTCTGTGTTGTCGCAAATACATTGATCAAAGACAGAAAAATCACTTACCTCACATCTGTTTGCTCCCTTTGACTGCCAAACAGCCAAGGTTTGCCCTTGTGTCCTCTTCTTGTAGGTGTCAAAAGGAGGGGAGGAGCACCTCACTCTTGAATACGATTCATACGATCCAAAATACGATCCACAAACAGAAAGTACGTATATTGGGCACACTGCAGGAGTCATCAGTTTTCAACTCTAGCTGAAGTCATGTGGAGTTGTCGCGACGACACAATAAGCATCCAAGCTTTCGGCGTCACTTCCGTCTCTGGATCCAAGACTTTCTTCCCATCTTTCCATCTAAGGACAACTTTTGTTGGAGAGAGCACAGTCATACTACAACACAGACCATCAAAGCACAATCTTCGCCACGCCAGCAACAGTTTTCGCCGATTCGAACGGACATACCCATAACACATGGCAACGCAACTTGCAGAAGGGCACATTGGGAAGGCACAATCGAGCAGGTTGTACAGATCGTTGTGGAGAACGACCATTTCCAGAGGTCACACAGATGTTCGCCTGCCTTGGTGAGCACCACGTTGATGCAGTGTTTCACATGGTGGTGCCTGCATTATCTATCCCCTGGAAATCAGAGTCGCAATTTTGGTGCAGATCTTTCCTGCAAGGATATATACCTTGTTAGCCAACAAAATGCTTGCCTCTCTGTTATTCGTGCAACTCTGTGCTACAAGCCATTGCTGTTGCACCTGGAGGTTATTTTCTGCATCAACGCCTCCGGTACAGAAAGAGTCTCCCAACAATCTGAGCCAAAGAGGGGTTAATCGCTGTGCAGTACGCTTCCTTTCATCAGAAATGACAAACTTTGGCACAGGGGATTGTGAGCAGCCAATGCCCAACAGCGGGTTGATCCTCCTGCAGATGTCTTAAACGCAAGGCGTGTAGTCCTCGCAGGCGTTGTTCACCCACTGCAACAGGGAGCTCTTCCCATCCCTCGAGGTGCTCCACGAGCGGATTGCCGGACAGGCAGGAGACTTTCACTGCAATCCTTGGCTAATCGACAACCAAAATGCCTGTCCAAAACGTCGAACCTCCGCTGACCGCCGCTGCCTCAAAGAAGGCAATGTCTGCCTCGCAACTGCCTGGACCACGCGTCATCAGTCGGCGCCCGCATTCCCGCCCTTGTCCATGGCCCTGACGCCGGGAGCGGCATCGCTGAACGAGGCAGTGAGCCTCGGGAGATCGGAAACTGAGCAGGCGCGTCTTTGGAGGACACAGGGCCCCCTTTTCGCCTTGGGCGCCTCCAAAGGACGCACCTTTGTGGCCAATGGTCGTGCGCGGTTCTTCACCACTTCCCCAAAGGAAAGAAATGAGCGGTTTTCTGCCGCAGAATCCGACAACTTTCAGACCCATCACTAGGGAGGGGTTCCCCTGAGCAGAAAACATTTTTTTCTCCCGCAGCCCGCAGAGAAATTCTCCGACTTCCGTTGCCGCGCCAACCACTCCTCCTCGACGACCCTCCTGGCGGCCAACCCCCCACGGAGCGCGCCCACCCACGAGCCCACAGGCGGCCAGGAGGCCTCGCAGGAGCGCCCCGCGGGGCGGCCGGGGGCGCATGTCCCTCCTGCACTCGCTCCCCGCCCCGGCGCACGTCCCCTTGGCCAAGCCGGCAGCTAAGGGCGCGAGCGGCGATTCCGCCGACCAGGCCGCGACCGGCGCGCCCGGGCGCGAGCCCCCGCCGTACCTGCGACGCAAAGGGTTCATCCCGCGCTGCCCGGAAGATTTCGGCGATGGCGGGGCGTTCCCGGAGGTGCATGTGGCGCAGTACCCGCTGGAGATGGGCCGGCGGGACGGGGCCGGTGGCGCGGGCAAGACGCTGAGCGTAACGGTGGGGGCGGACGGCGAGGTGAGCTACGACGCGATCGTGCGGCAGGGGTCGAATGGGAAAAAGGTGGTGGCGGCGTCGCACGCGGAGCTGCTGCCCAAGGTGGACGCATTGGCGAGCGGGGAGGGCCTTGAGAGGCCGGGGGCGGACGCGGAGCAGGAGACGGTGAAGGACACGTGGGAGGCGCTGCAGCGGGTGGTAGAGGCCAAGATCTCGGCGGCGCAGCCCAAGACGCTGGGCCCCCGGCCCTCGGCGCCGCAGTATATCAAGTACACGCCCTCGCAGAGCGGTCCCCAGTTCAACTCCGGCGCCAAGCAGCGGATCATCAAGCTGCAGGACATGCCCAGCGATCCCCTGGAGCCTCCCAAGTTCAGGCACAAGAAGGTGCCCGTGGGGCCGGGAGAGCCGCCTGTGCCGATCATGCACTCCCCCCCTCGGCCGGTGACTGTCAAGGACCAGCAGGATTGGAAGATTCCGCCCTGCGTGAGCAACTGGAAGAACGCCAAAGGGTACACCATCCCGCTGGACAAGCGGCTGGCAGCGGACGGGCGCGGGCTACAGGAGACCGCCGTCAGCGACAAGTTTGCAGCATTCACCGAGGCGCTGTACTCTGCGGAGCACAAGGCCAGGGAGGCCCTCCACATGCGCAACAAGGTGCAGAAGGAGCTCATGGCCAGGGAAAAGGAGAAAAAGGAGCGGGAGCTGAGGGAGCTGGCCCAGCGGGCGCGGTTGGAACACGGCGGGGTGCCGCTCAGCGCCCGAGTGGAGGCCTCTGGAGCGCCGGGATTGGCGACCAGGAATGATGCTGAGCCGCCCGTGAGGGAGACCCGGGAGGAGAGGGAGGAGCGCAGACGGCGGGATGACATCAGGGAGGAGCGGAGGCGGGAGAGAGAGAGGGAGCGGCGCCTCGAGGAGCGCGACTCGAGGCTGGGGAAGAAGAGCAAGACGACACGGGACCGCGAGAGGGATGTTACTGAGAAGGTGGCGTTGGGAATGGCGCATGTTGGTGGCAGCAGCGGGGAGGCGCTCTATGACACCCGTTTGTTCAACCAGGACAAGGGGATGGCCTCTGGCTTTGGGGCCGACGACTCATACAATGTCTATGAGGGGGGGCTGTTTGCTGATCGGGCAAAGGGCTTGTACAGACCAAGGGCCACACAGGATGATGATGTGTATGGGGGGCATGGCAAGGAAGGCACCAGGACTGACCGCTTCAGGGCGGACAATGCCTTCCAAGGCACTGAGGAGCCGACAGCTGAACGCGGTGGGCATGAGGGACCTGTGGAGTTTGAGGCAGATCCTTTTGGCCTGGAAGATTTTGTCACCACTGTGAAGGCTAGCTCAAGGCCAAAGCCACTGGATGACATAGGCAGGAGGGGGGGAATGAAGGCTGCTGCAGGCAGCTCCTATGAGGAGCTGTCATCGAGGGGTCACCACTCTTCCAGGTCAAGGATGCAGTTCGAGTCGGGGCGAAGATAGAATCAGCAGCGGCAGGCAGACAGCAGAAAGGTGGTCAGCCTGTCGCATGGGAGTAGAGTCATTCCACTTCCCAAACGTTTCACACAACGCCTGTGCACCTGCATGGCGACGGTGGGCGAGAAGTGCTCGCGGATGTGAGCATAGGACTGCTGCACGTGGCGATCCTGTGCCTTCGTGGAATTGGCGCTGCAGGGCTGTGGACAATGGTGTTCCAGAGTAGTGAGATCAGTGTAAAATGATGGTTGATGAACTGGTTGGTCTGGTGTATCATCACCATGCACACATGTTTGCCCATTCACTGCACAAGCAACACCTTGTGTATGGCCAAGCCTGGCAGGCCACGGAGTTGGTGCCCTGCTGTTGCACTAACCTTCGAAATCGCGTGGTTGTTTTGGTCACGATGCCCTCAATTTGTGTTCCAAGGCTGGTCTAGCACATTGCAAATTGACTGTTTTCATTCATGGCCATACACAGCACTGCATGTTCTTTATTTCTGCTCCGCCAAGCTTGCACATGTGGCCAACCTACTAATTTCTAGCAACCGAACAGCCTAGCTATTCTTGGCTGGCCCTACGCCAAATCACCGAAAACTGTCCAAACTGCCCGAACTTCCCAACCATTGCTATTCCCTGGCCCTGCCTGCCACGTTCGCAGGGACCCCACCCGCCCACAACGTCTGTTCTCCCTTCATCCCTCCCCCGGCCTCCTTGGGCTACCTTCAACATATTAGGCAAAGGTACTTCAGTAATGTATTGCCGTGCACTCTTAGGCCATGCTTTCTTTGGTCCACGTTCCCAGAGCGCTGGCCACCGATGGCAAGGGGAGGCCCTCGACCGCGCCGTCGCAACGAAGAGCCTCCCTTCCAGAAAGGCACCGTTTCGAATACGCATGCTGTGCCGGGCCCTGCTGGCCCTGGCCTTGATCGCTCTGACAGCCTGCCGGGACCGGGTGACTGAAAGCGAACTGCCAGGTGAAGATAAGCTCTGTAAGAAAATGTCATAGGCCCTCCCGGGCTGCGAATCTCGTTTCCTTGCTGTGTGGTCGAGTGCAAGGAGGGCGACGCAACACACAAGCAGGCACAGGAAGTGGTGTGGACAATTGTTCTAGGAGAAGGGCTCGGCTGTGCACGCACAATCTTCCACCGACGCCGATGGGCCCCGGCGAAGTGATCCCGCCACGCACAGGTGCCAGCGCTAGGGCAACTTGCGACGGCGCCGTCGTGTAGGCCGGACTTCCGCTTCGCCTGCGTAGCGCGACTGAATTACTCATTGATCCTTCCCTCGTGCCCTTGTGTGGGTGCCGTCATTGCTGTTACCGTTCGTCAGACAACACGGAGCGTGCGAACCAGAAGTTGTCCATTTCGGCCCCGGGGCGAGTGTGGGTTTGCTGTGGGCCGATCAGGCAGACGACTGCTCCAGGGCAAAGGTACGCAAGTCCGGGTGGACTCCAACACGACCGCGGGCGGCGTTTTGGACTTGTTCAGCAATCTCACGGCGGGCGCGGAGGTGATACTGGATGCGGAGAGGATAGAGATTGATGGCGTGTTAAGGGTGGATGTGCCCAATGTGCTGGTGACGGGCGTCGTGGCGGGAAGGGAGGATGGCCCGACTGTCTTGTGTGTCAGCGGCGATGCCGCCCTGGAAGTCAGGTGTGTAGAGGGGTTGGCGAACAGGGAGCCCACCGGGGGCATGAACTAATGGATTTATTGATTGCATTCTTTTCCTTTAGTGCGAAGACGGTTTTTGCACTGACTGTATGCGGCGGTTGCTGTGAGCTTGGGCCTGTTCGTCAATGGGGATGTGAAGTGAGCGACCCTTTCCAAAACAATGCTCCTTAAACACTGTTCATTGCTGTTTGGGTTGGTTGGGTTCGATGCCTTTGAGTGCACAATGTGCAGGACCTGCTGAGGGAACGAGAGCAAATTAAGAGACTGAGCACTTAGCGAACAACCAACATTCTGTCAATTTTATGGCACACCCCTCTTTTGGACCATCACATGCTGGTGGCTTGTGTGGTTTTGTGTGGTTTTATTTTTGTACAAAGCAGGAACAGGATTAAATTGGTGGCATGTTCATTGCTCTGTCAGACATGCATGCATCAGTCACTGATGAATACTGTATGTTTTGGGTGCAAATTCTCATATAATTAATATCTTTATAGTTGGAACCCACTGGCAGTTGCGCATTTGACACTTCAGAAAGGAATCCTGATCATGAACTCTCTTGTACTTCTTCCAGGGCCAGTGGTGCAAAGCTCAGCAATTTCACCATACGAAACTGCACGAGCACCGCCATCAGGATCATCAAACCTCCTGAAGAAAACAGGAGTCTGATCAGCGTGGAGGTCAGAAATGTCACATTCAAAGACAACAATGACTCAAACAGCAGCGCCTTTGGACAGACAGGAGGGGGTGGCCTTAGCGTCGATGGCGCCAGTGTGAATGTCACCAACTGCGCTTTTGAGGGGAATGGGTGGAGCATCGGGGGCGGAATATCTGCATTCAATTCTAATCTCACTGTTCTGGGCAGTCTGTTCCTTGGCAACACTGCCAGGCTGACTGGCGGCGCCATCAGTGCCGATGCCAGCACCGCGCCAAGTGAAACTTCATTAATAATCGAGGGCTGCAATTTCACTGGCAACAGGGACCCTTTGAGCCAGGGCGCACTTCCAGGTGGAGTGAGCGTGTTTTCAACTGATTCCAGGCCACTCGAACCATCGAATTTTGTTAATTTCAATGGGCCAGCCAAGTCAGGTGGCGGTGCGGTGTTTGCACAGCAGTTCACAAAAGTGAGGATCAGCGAATCGATTTTCGAATCCAATTTTGCAGCACCAGCTGGGGGTGCACTCACACTGTTGGACAACATGCAGGTGCTGGTGTCTGGGAGCACATTCAGAAACAATGAGGCAAGGGAAGGTGAGGGCGACCTGCAGGGCCTGGCCCAGGGTGGGGCAATATATATGACGTCCCAAAAGGACGAAAGCGTACACGAATTCGTGCGTGACACTTTCAGGAACAACACTGCAAGCTATGGTGGCGGTCTGCACACCGTCACGGCTGTGAAGGCCACTCTCAGAATGGAGGATTGCATCCTGAGCGACAATGTAGCGTGGCTGGGTGGGGGTGCAGCTGTATTTCGAAACACGGAGAGCATGGAATGGATTGAGTTGAATGTTACAGGGAACGGTGCCAGGATGGGTGGTGGCATTATGCTGGCAAATGGTGCTGGTGTCTTTGGCAGCAAAGACTTAATCTTTGCAGAGAATGTTGCGCTCGATGGAGGGGGCCTTTTTCTAGTAGGTGCAGGCAAGTACATTTGTTTAATCATGTTTTCTTTTCTTTGTGCATCTTTCTTGTTGTGAATTTTGTACATTTGTATCCTGTGATGCCCAAAGAGGATGAACAGAGATTAATAACTGAAGCAGACAGAACTTTTGCACATGTCACACGAAACTGACTGCAGTAGATACCTAGGCCCATGTGTTGGATATGATGCCACCTTGCATCTTATGCGAAGGTAGTACCCTCAACACAGACAAGAGATTGTGGCCGCAGCTTCTGTCATGTGCAGAGATGGTTCATTGACTGTGAATGGCACATGATGGTACCTTGGTGCATTTGTAGCTGTACTGGTGTAGCATCCAACTGTATCACTGCCTCTTGTATGCAGGCCAGGTGACCTTGCAGGCAGCCCAGATTGTACGAAACGAAGCGCAAGGGAATGGTGGTGGAGTCGCTGCGGTCCAGTCCCTTGCCAGTGGAATAGTGAGCTTCCTGAATGCCAACTTTATCTCAAATTTGGCCAAGTTTGGAGGGGCCGTCCATGTGGACAGTGTTGCCAAATTCAGGATAAATGGGGCGACCAACGCCTTTTCAAATCTCACTAAAAACTCAGCCCTTGCCGGAGGGGCAGTTTATGCTCAACTTCGCCACCCTGTTGCAAACAATCTGGAGATCTCCCGAACACAATTTGAGCACAACACAGTGGTAGGCACGCTGGAAGCGGTTGGTTTCGAGCTGGTATCATTTCCCAGGAGGAACCCTGGTGTGTCCAAGCCAGCTCAAAGTGCCTCTGAGCTGATGGACAGCATAGATACTGCAGCTGACAATCCCTGCACACCTGGCGGTGGAGGTGCAATCTGCTTGGCTCTCACACGCATTGCGGAGAGGGTGACCATCGTCGTGGATATAAAGGAATCCAGATTCGCTGATAACAGTGCCTCCACTGGAGGTGGGTCATGCACGTGTGGGTTTCACCATCATCGCCTTCAGTTGCGTTCCTGGGCATCCGTGGGCACAATGCTTCTCGTTCTCAATTGCTTTCCTGTATGTCTGCGTGTTAGTTCTGTATTCTTGAGGGCTGGTGTTGTTTGTCCCTGATCGCCTTTGCACAGAAGAGGGGAGAGCTTCGTCATGGATGTTCTGAGGCATGCACAACATTTTATGGCACTCAAACGTTTCGAAGGCAAACAGGCTGATTGACTGAGAGGGCTCGATGACATGTTATGTAAATGTCACCAGGCTTGGTTCTGGGGGCCCGTCTTGTCACAGAATTCATTGATTGAAAGTTAATCATCGTGATCTGGCATCGTTGCTGCAAGGTCACTGAATTGACTGCTGTGGGAAGTGTATGATGGCGTTATGAATGGATTGTGCTGTGGGTGTGTACTGGCATTGGGCTGTACCTCCACCATTCCATTGGCCCCCGCCTGGCAGCATAAGGTGATAGGCACCCATTGCTGGCAGCATGTCTTCCTCATGGATGCGAAACATACTGTAGGTGGTTTGTTTATTGGGACTGCAAGAGGAGCATCATGGAGGGCACCAAACACGTGCGGCATGGCCACTGGAGATTCCGATGGCTTTGCAACCATGGCGTGCAGGGAGCTGGGCCTGCAAGATTTGAATTTCACTAACAATGCAGCAGAGAACAGTGGCAGCGACATTTTTGCAAGTTATCCGCATGATGTGTGGATTGCAGACAAGGTGGGCAGCACATTTCGAGGGCATGCTTTGCTCTCCTTGCTGGCAGGACATGCTGTTGACTTGATGCCCAACAACCCATTGAAACTGCCAGTGTCTGTTATTGTAATCAAGATTCCCCTCAAAATCGACTTGATACAATGAGCTGGCATTTTGCACCCACTAGTATCACAGCTGTGGAATGTTGAAAGGAAGTGCTGCCTTGGTGTGGTCGCATGTCAGCTGCATATGATGTGGCTGCAGTGTCAAGTTGCCATTACCCGAGCATTTCGTTGCATTTGGAAACTTGCAGTAGCAAGATTTGTTGGGCAGTGCAGTGGTCCTCCTGGCAACCACAACAGCAGTTGTCCAGAGAACTGTCCCAGATCCCGAGCCAGCAAATGGAGAGGAATCACTTGTCAAAATGAGGAATGGTTGAAAGATAGACAAAGCACACAGGCAACAAACATCATGGAACCGCCAGGCATTGCCCCGTGAGCAAGAGAATAGACTGCAACTTACCGACAGAAAATACAATAAATCAAATAAACCAAAATTCCAAGGGACAGCCTACTCTGCCCTGGATGGCTGGCACTGTATTTGTACCTGCCCAGCAACCAGTCATGCTGAGCAATGGCCAGCATTTCTCTCCAGTGAAAGGCTGCACAGCTTTTTGTCCAGAGTGTGCAGGTGTTTTGGATGCAAAGGTTGTGACACGCACTGCTGCTTTGTGATGTACATCAAAACCAGAAAATTGCTGATTTGTGTGTGTTTGTGCTGGCAGGGCCGCCTGAGCAAGTTCTCCACACTAGCCATGGCCCGTGAGGGGATGACTGACATTGGGCAGCGGGCATCCATCGCCTCTGCAGTCAGCAGGCTCAGCATCTCTTCTGGCTTGCAAACAAATGGGTTTCTTGTGAAGGATCATCCTGGGGGCGAATTTTTGCCCACAGTCACTGTGACAGTTCTGGATGCCTACAATCAAACGATACTGGCAGGAGTGACAGACTCAAGTAGGTGCTGCTGTTCTCTTTCAGGTGCTGCAAGAATGCAATCCATCATCTCCACAGCACTGGCCCCTGCTACCGCACTTTCAAAATTGCATATGAGACATTGTTTTGCAAGTTGTTCATTGTCTTTTGCTGTGACAAAGAAGCTTTCTCTTTGTGGGCTTCCTGACAGACCTGTTTTCTGCACTTTAGGCCTACTGGTGACTGCCACAGGAAACTGTTCGGATGGCAAAGACTGTGTGACTGGGCAACGGAGGGTCTCTGCAGAGAACGGTGTCGCAACTTTCGATGCCATAAGCGTGGTCACCAGTCCAGGAACCTACTCCCTCAGCTTTGGTGCTGAGGGCGTTGACCCAGTAACAGCAAATTTTTCCATCAGAAAATGCAGGCCGGGAGAAGTGAGCATAAGGAGGGGGGCCGTGAACGTGTGCAGAGTCTGTGATGCAAATGAGTACAGCTTTAGCCCCGAGGTGGAGTGCAGGGATTGTGACTCTCGAGCGACTTGTCCTGGCAGGGCTGCCCTGGTCCCTCTGGATGGCTTCTGGCACTCCAGTCCTTTCTCCACACAGCTGCATCGCTGCCTGGTGCATGAGGCATGTAGCTTTGTGCTGGAGCCTGTGGTGGATGGGAATTGGACAAGACAAGAGAGGAGCACAATATTGGGGGAGTTCTATGTTGGTCTTGAGTTGGAAGTTGTCAAGGAAGCCAATGAAACAATGAAGGTCTTCAGCAATGAAGAGTACCAGCAGTGCAGAAAGGTTTGTTCGTTGCCTGCCTTGTTGCGAGTGATGTCTCAGTGCAAGATGAGCATGACGCTCAGTCACAACAACTATCCAAACCACTTGTTTGGTTACTGAACCAACCACAGTGGCTTCAGTGGTGAATTGGTTTCCGATCCAAATATGCTTGTTGGCATTTCTGTGATGCACTGTGTCAGCACTCAACAAATTCTGCATGGAGCAATATAAAGCCGTGCCAGTTGTCAGAGTGTTGGACTGAACAACACAATGTGTGGGTAGGTTTTGCCACTCTGTTTTTTAGCCCCAAGACAACGTGCTCCCAGACAAATACACTTGCTCCAAAGATGAGAGTAGCATCCAAGGCATGAATGTCTTGTGCAAGCTCGTCAAACCAAATTGCACCAATACCATGATCGGCCCAAGATCGCCTCTACTGACTCCAGCAGCCAGTCATCTGATTGACGAAATGTCCATAACTGTGATGCTCAATGCTTGCGTTCCGATGATAGGCCAGCTGAATGTTGGCCAAGTGCAAGGGAGTGAAGCCACATCTTTTGGTTCCAGGTTTTTCACAGATACTGTGATTTGCTTTCCCAGATAAATTTGAGATTCATTGATCTGTGTCAATAAGACATGGGGATAGACAATGTTGTTGAACCCCAAATGCAATGCCTTTGCAAGGTCAGACAATAGAGTCAAATTTGTTGGGGATTGTTGCCAGTGCATCACCAGCGGGGTCACCCTCCTGAACAAAACAGAAAGGTTCTATTGCCAGGCTGTCTCCTGCAGCACGGGAAATAGGTTACAGATGGCGATGAGGCACTGCAGCAGCACAGTCAAAGTGATGGTCGTGAACAGTGCGTGGCCTGCCTCTCAAATCTCAAAATCAATCTGATACGAAGCAGGATAATGATGGCCTGCGAGATACATACAGCAGAGTCTACAGCCAAACTGTTTGTGCCATTGTGGCTGACTGAGCCTGGTTTGCCCTCTTCCAGGGGTATCAGGGTGTGCTCTGTGCCTCCTGTGAACCACGGTTTGGCCACCTGCCTGGGGGAGAGTGCATCAAGTGCACTGAAGACCAGGGATTGACAGTCTTCTACACTGTACTCATCTTCTTGTGGAGCCTAGTGTTGGTAACTATCGCAATCCGAAGTGCACAGTTGAGTATCAAAAACCTTGCAGAGGCAAGGGCATGGACCAAGACCTCTTTCAACACAAGATCAGGTGCTTTTTGGATCATGCTGTGCTTGCAGGAAGGGTACAAGTGTTTTATCCCCAGAAGGAAGTTGTTCGCTGCTGCTGCACCAAGGGGTAGCCCACACAAGAATGGCTCGGGGCTAGTGACTGCGCACCAGAGCCTGTTGCTCAGTGTTGCTTATTCTTTGCCTGTGTAGCAGGGCGTGGATCCTATAGTGAGGCTGAACAGTCTGCAAGCCTGCCCACTGCGACTGAAGGTGCCACGATTGCTGTGTCTGTCCCTGCTCCAGAGACAAAATCTGAGGTGGGACTCCTCCGAAGGCCATCCCGACCACCAAGTTTGTACTGCTGTGTGGCGTACTTTTCCTGACTTCCTTGGCAGTCTCTACGGAGTAATAGGGTCTCTCAAGTTTCTTTGCGATTTACATAGCGCGTGGGCTATCATTTTGTTGTGAGCATTCGCCTTCTTTTCGGACAGGCTTGCCATGGTGGCGCAGTAATAAAACGAAGCATCTGAAAAGTGTGTGCTACTTTCAGGGAGGGGCCGCCACGTCCCTTGCCTCTACCACATCTATGAGCCACAGCAGGAAGCCCATAAGGTCGATTTTGGACAGAAGCAGCACCCAGGCCACAGCACTGCCTGTGGGCATAGCTGAATGTGCGCCTGGTGACCAGGAAGTGTCCATCATCCACATTATTGCCGCAGAGAAAATATCTGAAACCCTGAAGGTGAACATCGATTCGGACACAAGCCTGACCCCTCCGACGCCAGTTCCCCAGTGGTACAGGGTGCCCGTCTTCTGGGCTGTGGCCCAAGCACTGCATTCGTGTCTTTCACTGTGCTCCTTTCAGAATGTTTTGCCCACTGCTGCGGTTTGTGTTGTCGCCGCCCCTCTAAATGGTGTGTCAATTCCACGCTGCCTGGACGCCATCCAACGTGTCTGCGGCCAGTGTGCCCAACGTTTCTCAAATTTGTCTCTGCTTGTCAAGGAATGAGCCCCCAATGACGGCTTCCTGGCGTGTTGCTTGAAACATTGGTTAGCCAGACCGCACAATGCCCTGGGCTGCCCTTCAGGTGAGCGTGTATAACTTGCAGATTGCTGGCAACTGACAGTGACAAGGGGTCGAATGATGCACACAGATCGCCACGAACTTCCTCCAAGTGACAGGCATCGCAGTTACCATCAACGCGGACTGGACTGCATCAGTGAAGAGACTGTTGGGGGTGTGGGGTGCGTGCTGTGCGTTGCCTGCTGTTGGTGCTATATCCAGCGCGGTTGCAGCTGTGGCACGCCCTTGTGTGTGGCTCCCTGCCCAACGCACACCTGCAGCTTTGTATGGAGTGGTTGGCAAGGACAGCCCATGCTCTGGACAGTCATGTGCCAGATGCATGACGAACATGTGCTGAACAACATCTTCATGAAATTGGAAAGGACCTGGCAGCGGAAGAAATATAGACAATGCGGCTGGACAGGATGAAGAGGGTTGCCAACGAATGATATTGCTTGCAGACATCCAATTTATGGAAATCTACGGATGAAATGTCGCAGATGCAATGGACCTGTATACAATATACTAAATTACAGCTACCGTGCAGGAATTCACCATGCTTATCTGCCAAAGCTGTCCTCGAAAGCCCTGTTTCTATTGGTGTCGCCAATTTCGCATATCTGGTGGCGTTCAGCTTTGTATCGGAACAATTTCTACTTGCTGTTCATTTTGCTTGCATGATGCCCTGTTCGTTTTGCATGTACACGAGGTTGCCACTGGCAGAAAACATGCAGAGTGAGTTTGTTAAGCAAAATATTACTGGCAAAGAGCGAGGTGTTGTGGCTGCGAGCATGCTTGGAAAACCCTTATGTCTTGTGTGCAATATCGGGAAACACATGTTGAAAGCAATTTTTATATAGGCGCCGTCTTGCGCACTTGGATGAAGGAAGAGATGGTGGCGTGCAGTCGTCTTTCAGTTTCCCTGGCTCCAGCTTTGTGGTGCAATTGGCTGAAGTGGCAAAATTGCACCAGATTCAAAAGAAAGTGACCTAGACTTCTTCATTCCGGATATACCTAGCATTGCATCGCAGCCAAGTGCTTTAGAGGGCTCGACTCGGCTTGTGCTCCCATGTGAATGGGACTCGCTGATGATTCTCCATGCCTCCTGCGCAGACACCTTGGTGGCCTTCTCCAACAGTTCGTCTCTCTTTTCGATGGACTGCGCACTGAGCGAGGGCGGCAGCGTCCCCCGCTCCATCCGCGGCACCATCTTCCGCATTTTCTTTCCCGCCCTCATCTACATCGCCATATCGTCCGTTATCTTCGCCTTGTACAGACGCCAGCTCAAGAGAAACCCCTCGGAGGCCGGCGGCTTCCTGCGTAGCAGGCTTGTCATCAGCGCCCTTGCCCTCACCTTCTTCTCCTACCACAGCATCAGCGAGGAGTTCATGCGCACGCTGAACTGCGTGACGCTCGACGACCCGAACAAGGACGTCCCTGAGCTGAGGGGCTTCGCCATCGCGCGGGGCAGATTCTGGGCTGAAGACACCGCCGAGGTGTGCTTCAATGGCGACCACGCCCTGCTGGCCTTTCTGTTGGGCGTGCCTGGCCTGTTGGCCTTCTCCCTCGGTGTCCCCGCCGTCCTGCTGTTTGTTCTCCTGAGGGCCCGGCGCCAGGGTCGCCTCACCGACCCCAAATTCCTCAATTCGTTCGGCTTCGTCTACCAAAACTACACGGAGACGCATGTTTACTGGGAAGTCGTCATTCTGACCCGAAAGGCCTGTGTTGGCGCGGTCGTGGTGTTCGGCTACGAGGCAGGGTCCAACTTGCAGGGCATCATGGCCCTGGGCCTGCTCATTGTGGCGCTGGTCGTCCACACAGTTGCCCTGCCGTTTAAGTACGACGCCCTCAACCTGGCGGAGGGGTTCTCCATACTCGTGTCCATCCTGACGTTCTACTCCGGGATCGTGTTCAACGACGAGAACACGTCGACCGTGGCGGAGACGCTGCTGTCCATCCTTGTGTACATTGCCAATTTGGGCGTCATCGTGGCCCTGTTGTACATGCTGCTGCGATACTTGGACGTCTTTACGACGGCGAAATTGGTGCGGAGGGGGTTGGGCGTGCCGTCCACGCTGCCTGGCCGCTTATCCCGCCTGGTGTTCAACGCCGCCAGGCAATCCAAAATGTTGATGGGCGTGGCTGCCTGCTTGGGCTGCCTTTTGAGGATGGGGAGGCGCGGTAGGGCTACAGGGGGGGCCGCGCAGTTATGACCCCCGGCTTGATGCAACAGCCTGGATTTTTCAGCGTGCAACATTTGTTGTCTTCCTTTTCTTTTGCTTTTCTTGGTGGGGGAGATCTGGTCGTGATGGGCATGAGACCTGGATTCAAATTCGCAATAGGCATGTTTGCATCGTGTAGAGCCATGAAATGCAGCATAAACCTTATAACGGCAAAATATGTGTGCGGTTGACTTAGCGACCAGAAGTCGCACGTTGCTCAGTCAAGGGGTGGATGACTGTTGGCTTCACGCTACAGCACATTTGATGATCTAGGAATTGTGTGGCCATGATTGAGGCATCATTTCAGCGATTTCCAACATCTGAATGTGGATAGAATTTCTTAACTCGATTTGTTGGTACATCAAGGAAGGGGACATAGTATTCGCTGGAGAACGAAGGTATGTTAGAGATTCTTCCTGTGGTGACAGTATTCCTGTTGTGGAACGAGTGGTTGCATTCTTCACTCACCTCGACATGACGGTACACAGCCTGGAAACGCCGCAATGTCCGTTGCAGCCGACGGGACCACGTTCATTTGCCTTCGAAAACCGCATCGACTTGGTTATTTATCTATGTGGCAAAACCACGCCTCTTCATTGAATAGGCGGCGTTGGGTGTATTAGGTGAGGGAAGGTCCGCAGTGATTCCCCCTTTCATTGGCACAACGTGCGCAAGAGCGTGGATAGTGACCACCGCTGGGGGCGAAACGAACAGCCGATCGAACAGCTACGGCTGTCTGCAAGTTTGGGTCGCAGTGATACAACTCCATTTGTTGCGGGGTACAACCAAAGCACTCTCGACACAACTTCGAAAATTCAGTTTGTGGCGGATGTTGAAGTTGAATAACGGCATCATACAGGATGCCTTGTGGTCGCTTCTGTGCGTCCGTTTGATTTGTCATATGTAGATAAAGAGGCGATTCTCAGATGTGTGAGAAACATCGACTCGGGCTTGCAATGCACTCAACATCGGTGTTTGGCCGAGTTGCCGCATAATGCTGGGGCATTATTAAGCTTGCCGCGCGGGCATTCTGGTCCTCTAGTACTTAGGATGCTCACATTTGCACCATTGTCGGGGATGGCCGATGTGCCACCACCGCAGGTGCACAAAGAGCAACAGAAAGCACCCCTTTTCTTGGCACAAAGAGGCGCACCGAATGCGGTGGTGCTTGGTGATGGGATGCCACGTGGGCCGACTACTTGCCCCCCGCCAACACCGGCAGGGTAGCAGAGGCCAAGGCAGGACGGCTCGCAGCACAACCAGGCCAGGACGCACCGTTCGCGTCCTCCCTCGGGCGCCTCGCCGGCTCCTCATCAGCCAACAGCCGCATCTCCAACCCTTTCGACGACGACATCGGCAGGCGTTCGCGTCTGGGAGCTGCATTGGATTGCGCGGTGCAATCGACGGATCAAGGTGCCCGCGGGGCGGGATACGCAGCCTGCGGATTGAGGGGCGGCGCCGATATGGATCGCCTGAGGCGTCTGGCCTCCCATTTTCTACCCGACAGCCGGCCAAAGGTGGTGTATCGATGCCGTGATTGGCAACAATGGCAATGAGTTGATTGGCCAGGCAGTGACCTTGCTGTTGGGAACATCCTTCGGATGACGGGGAGACCAGCGCTGACCGGTACTGACAAATAAAATGGCCCCCACCCAACTGCCATACAAGCCCGCGATCGTGCGATTTGATTGCTGATAATTTGGGCTTGGGAATTGTTGGACTTGTTCACACGTTTTGGCGCCAATTCATGACAGTACTTGTGGCGTAACCGAAGAAGCCATCTTAAAATCCAATATGTCTTCCACGAGAGTCAAATTCCGAACAGAAACAAGTGCTGGGATCAGCACAGAACAGGGCAAACCACGTTGGGATCTGGTGCAGTGAAATCTGCTTTCAATAGATTTGCCTTTCCAATGCACAATGGGGCGTTTTGTTCTTGGTGAGTTGGGTTTTGGCACCAGATCATGCAGAAGACAGCACGTACACAATCAAACCCAAAACTCCCTCATTCACACAGGACATATGCAACCAAAGGCAGTACAGAGAATACCTTCTGACCCCAAATGCCCTTGTTGCAAACTTCACTTTGCTAACTGTGGCATCCTCATTAATAGCATGTCCATACCAAATCCGCATTGCATTCAGTTCCAGTGTTGCTCAGAGTAGCCATGAGGCGACAGTATGCAAACAAATATGCACGACCATGGGTTACATGAAATTCCAGATGGTGGAACTGACATCACATTCTTGCCCTTCTGTGCTTCCTTGGCATTCTGGAGTCCATCTCTGCATTGAAACGCTAGGAGAATGGATAAGAGGCAGTACCGCAGAAATGTTGCCTAGGGCCCAAGCGCATTATACCAGGCTGTGTAGACGGGGAAGTTGAAGACAAGGAAAATATTGTTGTGGCCTTGTCCCCTGGACATCCTGACAGCAGGAGTTGGCACAGCTTGTGGCCCCAAGCACCCCACAAAGTAACAATTCGCTGAAGAAAAAACTGGTCATGCCACAGTTCTTTGCAGAGGCATGAACTTGGTAGAGAGTCTCCGCTGGGTGCAATTCACTGCTGAGTTCAGTTCTTCAGAGTCAGTTAGTCCCCAATGGCGTACAAGGAACTCAATATGCTTGGCAGCCCCTGCATCATATGCACACACAAAGTGCAAAAAGTGCTCAACTGAGTGGGTACTGCGGAGAAGGGAACGAGGGGCTTCATACACCACACTTTTCGCAACTTTTGTTGAGTGGCACTGGATATCTGCCTTTATTGCATTCACTGCATCGATATATCTATGCTGTGGCAGCTACAAGGGGGTGGCAAGCACTTGCAAGTTCCATTTATGGTTCCAAGAAAGCGTATGTACTACTCACAGAGGCTGTTCGTGCTCAATTCCGGCACCTGTCCTTGTCAGCTGGTTTCCTGCTTCATCTAATTGCAAATAAACACAGCAACCAGCCAGGCACAATCCACAGTAGACAGTCAGGATGCTGCCTGACAGTGCATGAGCAAGTTCGGTTGCCATGTTTTGATACATGCGTCAATGTCGATTCACGTGGGAACAGGAAGATGCTGAGTGGAAAATACAACATGGCATTGTTTGTGCGCTGTTGTCGATTTTGCTGGAGCAGCCACAAAGTGTTTGTCGATTGTCGTGGCATTTGCAAAATCGATGACAAACAATGTCGAGGCAGCTTCAAGGCGAAGCACACCACCCATTTCCTTGAAGGCGCTCGGCGAGATGATGCCAGAGCAGTGTGTCCATCCATCGTGCGAGCAAAATTGCCCTGGGAATGCTTGGGCGGATGGAAATCCCGGACTGAACAATCCCAATGGTCTTTTCAAGACCAAGCCCGCATCCCGGTAAGATGCCTCTGCCCACGCGGACCCCTCCTGTAGTTTGGCACGCAAACTACACGGCAAACTTGAGGGCGGGCGACGGCGAAGCGTTGATGCACCGGTCGTCAGGTGGCAGGCCAAGATGTGCACAGGCCTCTCGAGAGGGCCAAATTTGCCCCTCTTTCCGTCATTTTTAGCCCCTCCAAACGGTCCAACGCCTCACGCCACGCCCATCGCCAGGGACAAAACCCCGACCCCCGACCCTCCCCAACACAAACCCACGAGCCCCTGACCACGCCGCGCGCCCAAGCCAGCCGCCCCACCGCCCCCGCTGCCTAGGAGCCCATCCAACGCCACCCGGGGCCCGCTTGCCCGCGGCAGCACGCATCCGATGGCAAGTGGTTGAATACAAGCCCATTTTCCCTTTGAGCATGTGCGGACTGGGGCAGCGGTGCTCCGCTGTGGGACGACCGCCGGCTCGCGGGATGATCCAGAAACTTGCATCGCGCCCCGTCCCGATCTGTGGGCCTTGTGGCATCCAGCGCCGCACTGACGCGACTCCTGAGCTCGAACCGCGAATCGATGAACGTGCCCGAACTCGGTCTTGAGTCAAGTTCGTGTCATTCGATCCGCGCCGCCGCCGCGCGTGGCCACAGGCGCCGGGCAGCCGTTCGCGGGGCTCGCGCACGGGGGCTGCCTGGAGGGAGGGAACGCAAATTTCGCGAGATCCGCTGACGATTTTGATTGGCCGGAGGCATTGGATATGGATGTGTGCGCATTCCCTGCCTGCGGCGGCTCTGCTCGAACGCCGGTTGCGGGGCTGCAGCGGCGAGGGCGCGCGTACACGCGGCCGTTTGGGCAGGGGGCCAAACGTCGCTGCTGGCAACGATCCGCACGGGGTATTCGCTTGCCGTGAATGCCGGCCTGTGGATGGGCTGTGCCGCCTGATTTGAGGGTATCGGGATTGTGTTGGGATACTTTGTGGATATTTTGTGCGGATTAGCAATCTCCGTCCGCGGTTTGGGAACAAGGTTTCGAACAGCGTCCAAACGTCACCGGAGAATTTGATTTGACGTCGCCGGACTGGCTGTTGCAGATCATGAAATTAGGACAATGTGCAGTTGAGGGGGAGGTGTCGATCCCATGTCAAGATTTGCGTCTTGCACCGGAGTGGTCGTTTCCGACTTTTGCTAGCCTTGCTTAGTGGCGTTTTGTAGCATGCGTAAAGGCATAAAAGCAAGCGCCGCCAGCCACACCCAAAGAGGGCTCCTTGTCACGACAAGCAATTCTGTTTATCCTCTTGTGTTGTTGCAGAGCAGCAGAAATCACTGTCTTGTGGTCCATATCACATCTGCAGCGTTACCTGGCCGCATACAACATCAGGCCTTGCATTTTCGGAGGTATTCTGGAGCCCGTACCCTAATCAGTTATCATGGATCTTTCTTCTGTATGAAACAGAAAGCTTCATGTGCAGTTGAGAACAGTCTCTCTTGGTGGATGTGGCACTCAGAGTGTGCTCTTGCGATTGAGCACTTTGCTTTCATTGTACTGGACCACAAAATCAGCAGCGTATATTTGTATTACAAAATCCTTAAAGCATGCCAGAAAAATAGTGATACCTTGCAAATGGACTGCACATTTTGTACACAACATTTGTCAAGTTGTTGAGCCATGAAGCTTGCAACATTGATGTATCAAGGTCTTTGGGGGCATCATGACATTTGTGCTGCTTGCATGTGAATGGATTTTTCATGAAGTTGGCAGCTATGAGCATGCATTTCTTCCTGCAATTGCCTGGCAGGGAACTACGAACAATATGGGACACCACTCTTGTGAATGCCAAATGTTTAGGCATCTCTTTATGGGTACAACCGCAGTGGATTGTCACAATTAGACAGATGGATTCAAATGTGCACCAATCTCCGGGTTTCCTGTGCCAGTACCATAGATCACGGAGGATAGAGTGGGGGGTGTTGAACTGCATGGGGAGCCTTAGATAGCACCCCCAGTGTGATCGACCATGGCTGGTGTTGCAGAGCATAGGGGATCTGCTACATAGGGCAGGGGATATGCAGCTCCCCTGGTCAGACATTCTTATTCACTGCCACAGGGTGCAACAGCACAGTGCACGAAATCACACAAGTGTTACCACACTGTCCTGGCACTTTATCTGCGATTGGCGTTGTTCTTTGGATTGGTAGTCAATGGTCAGGTGCGGGTACGCTCTGATGGTCCATGTGACAATGCAGGGAAAGGCGGTCGCCCAGGGAGAGGGGGGGGGGGGGGGGGGGCTGGCGACAATACCAGCTCAACGATGGATGCAGAATGCAGGGGGCACGTTATGTAGTGCAAGGGTACACAGGATAATACCTCCTGTGTTCTTGACCCCGGCCTTGATGATGAATGCGGAAGGGTTCTATCCTCTGTGATTTACAGTGCTCTGCTTGTCTTGTCATTCTGACTTATGAAAACGAAGGGGATTTCGAGTGTCAGTGCAGCTTGGGCCCTGACCTCATCTGGTTTCTTGGGCAGGCAAAGGTCGCAGTGCTGGGTGCTGCTGGCGGCATCGGCCAACCCGTGGCCCTCCTGCTGAAGCTCAATCCAATGATTGGCGAGCTCAGGCTGTACGACATTGTCAACACTCCAGGGGTTGGTGCAGATTTGTCTCACATCAACACAAACGCAAAGGTCACAGCCTTCATTGGGGATGCCCAACTGGGGGATGCACTCTCAGGGTGTGACCTTGTGATAATTCCTGCAGGTTGGTAGCCCTGGCTAGGAAGGTCAGGTCGCCAGTGCTCTTGCCCATTACTGTATGTGCTATTTCACATTCTTGCTGGAGCATCTGAGTGTTCAATGTAGTTGACTGCTTGCGTAGCATATCCCAGCACATGTGACAAATTGAATCAAACCCATGTTTCCGACATTCAGTGTGGAGCAAAATAAGACGAACTTTTGCATGGCATCATCGACATGTCGATGCTTCAAATAGTACAACCTGTGAGTTTGAGACACAGCATGTTTGCAGGTGTCCCAAGGAAGCCAGGCATGACGAGGGATGACCTGTTCAACATCAATGCAAAGATTGTGAAGACCCTCATTGAAGGCGTTGCTGCACATTGCCCCAAGGCATGGATTGGGATTATCTCCAACCCTGTGAACAGCACGGTGCCGATTGCTGCAGAGGTGCTGAAACAAAAAGGTGACTGCCCCTTCCTTGCACCCTTTTCTGGATGCTTTCTGTCATGGGACAACTAGTCTAGTTCTAAGTTCTTATTCACTGTATCCAAACTCTGAGATCCATTTGACAGTGTACAGATGGTTCTCCAGATGGTTTACGCCCATCAGAAAACTGCACTCAGTACTAGTATTGAGCTTGGAATGGAACGTACTCTTGTTGGATGCTGCTGTGCTTACCATCACAATCAAGGTGCCGGAACCTTTATATGACACTTTGTGCCCACTAAATGTATTGAAGATTTTATTCCAGCAGACAGCACCTTTGGATTCATGATTCTGCAGGGTGCATGCATTGACATCTTTTCCTTGTGGGGGATGCCGTGGGTCAGAGCCTGTGTGTGAATAGTTCATCATTAGGATGACTGCCACCCTCCAGCACCCTATACACATTGTCTCGTGCTCTGGCAGTGGCTACACTTGTGAGTTGCCTTGTCCAGAAGGAAGATAGCCTTGTCATACAATGAACCCTGCCTCCATTGCCAGGCAAATTCTTTGGCCCCTTTCGCCTTGCTGTGAAACAAAGTATGTCAAGGAATGGGCGCCTCTCTTGACCAACAAGATTGTGAGACTGCTGATTCACACATCGCTTGCTGAACAGTGCAAGACACACAAAAACATGCAGCATGCATAGCTATGCATTTTGTTGTGCCACCAGGCGTCTTTATTATATTTTGAAGTGTACAAAGAAGCACAGATTCATGTAAACTGCCGGCACAATGTCTGCCTTGTAAACAGTCCAATGCATATGCCCAAGGAATACACTTGATACGACGCTGCCTTATGTTCATTTGCAACATGGTTTGTGAAACACAGGCATGTGCCATGCTAAAGTCCTGAATGTGTTGCCAATCCACAAGTTATTTGAAATGCGAAAACACAGTCATACAAAATATTTCGTTCAGTTGGCTCCCATCCAAGCGGCTCAGCATGCATTGGCTTCTTAACCCATTCGACTTGTATTCTAGCAGTTTTTGCACTCTTTTGGAGAGCACATTTCACTTGATCAAACCACGGTCTTTCCACCCACTAAGTTTTGTTGAGCTAGACATCACTCATGAATTTTTGTGTCTGGTAGGGGTCTACGATCCGCTGAAGTTGTTTGGTGTCACCACGCTCGATGTTGTGCGTGCACAAACATTTATAGCTGAGATTCTGGGTGTGAACCCCAAGGAAGTGACTGTGCCAGTAATTGGCGGGCATGCAGGGACGACTATCCTGCCCCTGCTGTCCCAGGTGAGGGCAAAGCAAGATCTGAGATTTGTGCCAAATGCGGTTCATATGTTGGCAGGCATAACATCATCAAATTGTGGCGTGTCGGTGCCACTGCACCAGTAGTACTGTTGGGTCCTGTTCATTTCTGTGTGCTGCCAGTGCATTGCATGACGTAGTGTCAGAAACTGAGAAGACTGGGCGAATATAAAGTGCTTTAATTGCCAAATATCTGTGGCGCCTTACCAGGCACCCCATCCTTTGTCAGTAATTGCCAATAACTTTGCGCAACTTGAATCACAGAGGAATTTTGCAACAGAGATGGTCAGAGCTGCCTCTAAATGCGTCTAGCATTGTTGCTGCAGTGTGTACCTACTCATTGTCTAAATTATAGCCATCCACAATATGCACCAAAAGAGTACCATACCACAATCCACGAAGGGTAGAGATGATTTGCTTTTGAGTAGGCATTATGCCTGTCGAGCATATGCCAGTGGTACTTCTAACTGGAGTGAACCTTGCTCAACAGTCAGTTATGTGGTCTGCTAAGATGGCACCTGACGGTCTGTGCTGTTGCAGATGTTTTGTTGTTCGTTGGCATTTGAGGTGCTTTTGCTGTCTATTCTGATCTTGCTTCTCCTTGGCATCTTTGTGGCATCATCAGTACAGAACGCAACATACCTGCACATCATGCAACTTGAACAGATGGTTTGGGTGTCCACATGAGCAGGCCAATTGTAACTTACAAGACAGTGTTCAATGCAAGGGTCTTTTCAGCAGTTCTGCACAGTGTCATATGCTATGTGACAGCAATGCAATGCGAAAATAGCAGGAAGAGACAACTTTCAGAGAGTTTAGTGGGCAACATGACAGCGGTGACTCTAGAAAGCATCCAAACAGGTGCCTGGAAGCATGGATTGTAAATTGTCGCTACCCAAACCTTCACCACGTACATCCTTCAAGAATATGAAAAACAGTGTCTTTGCATCTACAGTGCTGTGCAGGGCACTATTCACATGCACACGTGCTTGTTCCTGAGGTGAATTCCATGCCGCGTGGCTATCAAACAGCCCCGAGCATTGCCAGTTGGCTGCAGTCGTGTGGTGCACATGACTTGATGACTGCATCTCAGAACAAAGCGTGATGAAAAAAGTGATCATGTTTTGTTGTTGGAATGTCGACGCTCATGCTATGTGACATTCCGTGCACAAAATGAATCTGAAGCCGTGGCAAGCACGTCACGAAAATGCAGCTGTGTACATAAACTCTCCGGTATACGAGCCACAAATTGCACCCGACTGAGGAGCTGCCAAATTGCAGAGCAAACCTCCGCTGGTTTTGGAGGAGGACAAGGCCAAGGCTCTGATGGAGCGGATACAGAACGCTGGCACTGAGGTTGTCAACGCGAAGGCCGGTGCAGGATCAGCGACCCTGTCCATGGCCTATGCTGCCTCCGAGTTCGCTGACGCCTGCCTCCGTGCGCTCAATGGCGACACAGGTGTCATCCTGTGCACCTACGTAGCATCCAACTTGACGGACCTTCCCTTCTTCGCCAGCCAGGTATGTGGAAATCCCATGTTGAAAAAAGAGCAAACAAAGGAAGAAGCGAGAAATTTTGTCTGACTCGTCCATACAGCAGATGTCTCCAAGCGCAACCGGATTTCATGCAGAGCAACGTGCATAGCTATGGCACATGTTCCCATGGGGAACGGCTGGAGGAGCAGTGCGACATGTGAGCCAGATGTGTTGCTGCTCCGTTGATTGCCTTTGTTGAAAGTGGCAAGGGAGTGCCCTTGAGCCATTAAGGCAATGCCAGGGACGGGTTCATACATTGTGTCCATAGTCCTGTCCTCACAACTTCGTCTCGAAACCGAATTTCGAAATGGAGTCCATTGCAGTTGCTGAGCTTCATTTGCTGCCTAGGTGAGACTGGGCAAGGGTGGGGTGGAGGAGTTCCTGCCCATTGGAGAGATGAACAAGCTGGAGCAGGAAAACTTTGAGGAGATGCGATCACAGTTGGCAGGCAACATCCAGAAGGGTGCTGATTTTGTGGCTGGATGCTAGGTGGCAATGGCGACCACGCCCAGGGCCTCTGCCAGACTGCGAGTGCTGAGTTCCTCCCTGAGCGACTCATGCCGTCCTCATTGACAGCATTTGCCTTTATTGGGTTGAAACAGTGTCCAAGCAACTACAGCAATCGGCCACGTGGGCTTCGATATGGATTGCTCCTGTATTGGCGGCTTCAAAAATGCCCTGCCTTGTTGGTGGGAGATGCTACAGAGCGAATGAATGGATTGATCTTCTATGTTCAAGGCCCCGGGTGTCTCTGTTGCGCTTGAATTGAGTGGTGTGGGCTTGCTTGTCTAGTCACCCCTTCCACTTGCCGGCCTTTCTTTTAGAGGATTGCATCGCAGGCTACTGTTTGTAGGGGATGGCAAGGTGCGGCTCCAGCGACCAGGGTCGGGAGTTCAACTTCATGTTCGAACCTCGCAGACGTAGGCATAACATGGTGAGATTTAATCATTGTCAAAAGGGGATTGCCAACCCAGAAGAGCCGAAGCAGAGGTAAAATAGTGGAATCTTGAATGGTTGTGCAGCATCACTCCCCTCTGAAAGTCGGTGGGAATAATCGCAGAGATATCGTGACCTGTCCCCATGGCCATGATGATGCGGTTATTTGTGCCCTCTGCCTCCTCCATGGTATGGTGGCCTTCTGTGGCAACACCCGTGATGTGCATTTCACAACCGGGGCCCCACGATTCAGGTTCCTCAAATTATCGGATTTGCAGCATGTTGGTATCATGACAGGCTACTCAACCTTCTGAGGTGATCACCCTGGCACTCCATTCCTCCTAATAACGCCCTCATTTCTCAGCAACTATCCTTCACACGTCCAAGGCTACACCCGAATTGTTGCTAGTATATGTTGCTGCTCTTGAACTGGAGCACCCGCTGAGTATAATGTGCATAATATTATACATGAACTCTCCACACCCTGCGCCTCGTCATATTAGCACATGCAAGCAAGCAAGGTCTTGTCTCTGTTTTACACCACATTGTTTGCCAATGCCATCTCCTGCTTAAACCCGTGGGGACACTGCAGCTGCTCCCTCGCTTTGTGAACGTGTAGCCGCAGAACCTCCAACTCTGGAAGGTAGTGGATCACCAATGCGCACGACCTTGAGTACAACGCTTGGTGTCCAATGCCGGGCGCCATGCCTCAATCTCGCCCTTGGTACCATGCTGTGTATGACACCCGTCGGATTCACCTTGCAGGCCACAATGTCCCTGAGCGCCCTGGTAGTGGCAGCAGTGCCGGAATGCTGAGTAATGCTGGAAGACACCTTGCACTGTTGGATGAGAGTCAATCGATTATGTTCCATTGTAGCACCTGGTGCAATACTAACACATTAAATTCAGCGAAAAGCTTCAAATTTCCCCAAAAATTTGCCGGTCATTGGGTCTCACAACGTGGCAAAGTATTTATTGAAAAGCAGATTTGCGTGTCACAGATGAAAACAAAACCCCCAGCACCCGTCTAGGGTGAGTCTAGGATGGCTTCTGTATCTGACAAGAAGAACTCGCTCAGGTCATGTTGACTGCACACAAAGGATCACTCCCTGGATAGCACATTGGCTGCTTTCTTTAACATGCAGGGTCGGAATGCATAATTCCATCAACTGTCCTGTGGATCGCAGCACCCACCGACTCCCTCATGATTTGCACCACCTCCAAACTCATGTGGAGGCCTTCTACTTCTGCCATGAAGTCCGCCAATGCCCCGGTTATGGGTCTGTCGCTCATCTTCTATTGAGCACATGGCCCTTCAGGGCATCGCACACAAGGCAACAGCCATCATCAGTCACAGTAGCTAGTCTTCTCAGCCCTTTGGCTGATGGCCATGCACTTGCAGCATAGGGACTGGCATTATATTTGTATTTAGATCATGGGTTATCAATCCAAGCCCATCCGTCCCGTGGGTGGGCAATCATTCTTGGTTGCACACGTTGGCCCGTATCCCTAAATTGTGCAGTTACTCACAAGTTGCGAGGAGCACAGGAAGGGCCGATGGGTGGGGTGGCGCATGAGGAGGGTAGACCAGAACCTATGTTACAATAAAGTATGATAAACTTAGGCCACATGCCCCAAAAGGTCTAGTAGGTCGCCCTCCCCAGTACCAGAGGATTAGGGGATAATGGAGGCACCTTCAATGGACACAACATGCATGGCTGCAATTCCCAATGGCGCCAAGGGGGCTGAAGGTTCCAAAAATACCAACATGGGCCCAGTGGCAGATTGCTTAACACCTCCATGGCTTGACAAGGGGGAGTACACAGCAAATCTTGAGTGAGATGGGAGAGCATTCATTGATAGGACTCAACGTGCCCTCCTTGCCACTCATATACTTGAAGCAAGAATTCTTCAGGTCTTTGGTCTACTTCCAGCAAAAAGCCATGGGCATCCACTTGGATTATTGCCTATCATTTATGAAGCGTGCTTGTGAGCAATAACACAACTCCCCTCCCCCCCTGCCACACCCCCCTGCCCCATCCCACCCCACCCCACCCCAAACCCCAGTACCACAGCTAATGACATGTTCCGCCAGTACACAAGAAACCCTCACAGCCACCATCCCTAACCTCAATACCATAATGCGAATATTGTGATGGGGGAAATTGCCAGGCTCAAGGCATACCAGGGCCACAAGCAACGCTAGCTAGCAAGGTCAAGGGAGTTGTGCCTGGAGGTCGAGTGGAATGGAGAAGTAGGAATAGGAATGGAACCACCAAGCCACCATGATTGTGTTGTAGACATTCAATTAAGCAAAATCAAATTCGTTGGAAGAAGCAGGATTAGTAGAGCCTGAATAGATGGGCAAATGAATGAAGTGGTAGTGGGAAAGTGCACAATATGAATATGTGCATGAGGGGATGGGGATCCCCGTGTAACAACAGAATGACAATACAACTGTGAACCTCCTTCGTTCCCTAATTAAGGCACAACGCCTGAGGCTTCAATACACCCAAGGGACTTGTGTGTGGGCAATGTCCAACAACGACAATGGATCAATCCCCTCATCATGAGGTCTGGTGCTGAACCATGAGCGGATGGTGGTAGTAAGAACTCGCCAGAATTTCTGGTTTTTTGTTATGTTCGATTCCATGACAGTAAATGTGACAGCGTTTAACTAGATTGACAACAACGTGATATGGAATCGATGCAATGGGCATACATGCTCATTATCCGTGAGTTTGATGATATCATCCTATACGTGCGATGCCAAAGCCAGACCGAACTGGCTCGCATGCTGTGCTGCCCCATTCCCATCACCCGCAGATGAAGCACAACGTGAAAGAGAGACTACCCATCTCTACACAAGGAAGTGGCCAGGCAGGGACCTTGGCTGCCCCCTTGCAAACGTGGCAAGAGCTTGAGACAGTGGCGAAACAGCCTTGGGATTGAGGTCGGAGGCATAAAGCGGCTGCGTGGGTGCCCGGCAGAATGGGTTGCATGGAATTTTGGGTGCAGATTCGGAGGGAGTGAGATGGCAAGGATGGTCGGTGTGGAGTTGTGTGTCATTCTGCACGTTATGTCTAGGTGTGCAGGGAATGTTTTGACTTTGCGTGTTGATCCGGTGCCATGGCAGGAGAGAGGGATGACGTCTACCCACAGCAGTGGGATGGTGGGGAGGATGCAATGAGGCTTATGCCCTGCTTGAAAACCGCATGCACGTGCTAGAGGCGTAGGTCACTGTGCTAATGGCGACGAGGAGGCCGATGGGAAGATCAGTCGCTACCACTAGGACCGATGCTGCTTGGTCCCAGCTTGAGAATCTCCTAGTTGGTGCGACTGTCGCTGGACTAGGACCATCGAAACCGGGTGCTGGAATGGGCGGTTTGGAAGCAGCCACGGTGGGGGACTCGGCTGCGATGTAAGCAGGGCGCGAGGGCTTTGAAAATGCGAGATTGCCTGCCGTATGGCCCGAGGGTCCCTGACAGAGGTGATGGGCCTGACGAGGTCTGTCATGGGTCCAGATGTGTGGGTAGATGGGATAGAATGGGGGCCAGGACTTGTGATGCAGAGGGAGCGCTTTAGATGCCCAAACATCAAGATAATAGACAATTTTTATTTCTCTGTGGGAGCACAAGGGGGGGGTGTGTTTTGGGGTGGATGCACCAAAAAAACAGATCCGTGGGATTCGCGGGTTAGGGAACCAACAGGAGAGGAGAAGGATAGGGGATTTCATTGAAATGTTGTGGGTTTTCATTCAGGTGTTTGAATGTCGTTTTCTGTTTTGTCATGTCCATTTTGGGGGCATTGTTATCTATAATTGAAAACTATGCGGCGGAATGGCAGTAGAGGAACACTGAAGCCATTCTATGGCTCATTAAAGCGAATTGGTGTTGCATCAGTGCCACAAGTGGGCAGGCATGTGAACATATAAATTTAAATATGGGGCAGTGTCTTTTGCTTGTTTGCAAAGTCGCTATTGTGTGAGGGAAATCAGGATATAAGGGGCTGGTCAATAGCAAATACTTCCTCCATCCGGAATTAATTGTCCTCTATGATTTTGGCACAGAACTTCCCTATCACAAATACCTCAGTTTTCAATGCAACTTCTTCCAAAGTTGTGCCTATGTCTCGGGAGTATGCAGTCTAAATTTCAAGTCGATCTATCAAGTATTGAGAAGTTGGCAGTACTTTGTAGCAAGGGGTCTCCAGCCGAAAAACCACCCGTTTTCGACGAAGTCGCCGAAACAGGCGTTTTTCGCGATGGTGAGGGGCACGCCTTCCCGGCGGCGAAACAAAGCCACCTATACAGAACTTTCAACGCCGTTTAGGCTGAAGGTGGGGGTGGTCCTGGTGAAGAGGCAGGGCGACAAAAAGCGAGTTCCAGCGGGTTTGATCGCCGAACTTGCCGCGGCTTACGGCTGCAATTCGAGGACGATTTGGCGAATCGGAGCTGCCTTCAAGGCCCAAATTTCTGGGCGAGGAATTTTCGACCTCTATCACCACCGTCAGGGCAACTGTGGGAGGCGCCCCAATGCTGCCGACAAGGTGCGATCGAAGGTGTTGGCGATCTCCCTGGTTAGGCGGCGAACGATTCGGGAATTGGCTACCAAAACAGATTTGCCAAAATCGACAATTTTTGAGAACTTGAAGGGAATGGGTGCAAGAAGGATGGGCAGGTGGATCAAGCCTTGTCTCACACAAGAGCAGAGATATGCTAGGCTGCGTTGGATCATTGGCCACAAGCGAAAAGTTGGCCGGAAGTGGGAATTTCTCGATTTTGCAAACACGATCCATATCGATGAAAAGTGGTTCTATATGATGAAAGATGCCCAGAAAGTGTGGGTTCTGCTAGAGGATGAGCATCCCAAAGGCACAGAGCAAAGCTTTTGTGAAGAAAGTGATGTTCTTGGCTGCCGTAGGGCGGCCCCACAAGCGACCAAAAGGGGCCAAGTTCAGTGGATTGATTGGAATCTGGCCATTCATGAGGGAGGGTTTTGCGGTGCGTTCAAGCAAGCATAGGGCTGCGGAGAGGCAGAATTGAAGTTGGTTTCTGTGGATGGGGATGCTTGGGGAGACATGATGGTGGAAAAAGTTTTCCCTGCCATCAGAGATGCCTATAAACACTTGAAGAAGCATGTTGTTGTCCAAGCTGATGGGGCAAAGCCACACACAAAACCGTCGATTCAAGCATCGATCGAGGTGGAATGCTCCAAGCAAGGTTACAACATAACTGTGGAGCAACAGCCAACACAAAGTCCTGACTTTAATATCGTGGACCTTGGTTTTTTTCATTCATTGCAAGTCCGTGCATCGTAGATCAAGGAGGGAGGAAATTTGCAGGACATCGTCGATTCAGTGACAGCGGCCTTCTACGATCACGATCCCGACACACTTGAGCATGTTTGGCAAGTGCTTTTCCATGTGTTTGATGCCACGCTTTGCCATGACAGGGGCAACGACTTCCCCGTGCCACATGCCAGGACAGGAAGGGCGCAAATGCACGGGGATCTCCCATGGACGTGGAATGTGAACACACATTTTTTGGACAAGGCGAGGCGTTTTTGGGGGGCTGCTTAGAGGGGCTGGGACTAATTTTTTTTCCTGAAAACAGGTAGTTAAGGGTTTTGGGACCCAATCTTTCCAATTTTAAACTCTTTTTGTGATTTTGACATGGTTCATGTAATGTAATTCATCTCTTAAATAGAGGACAATTAATTCCGGACGGAGGAAGTAAAAATGCAATGATGTAGCTCTGGAGAATGGGTTGAATGGGTTGCAACATAGATGAGCATGTGTCAAGGAACTAGGGTAATGTGCAAATGGTTGAAGGGTTGTGATGTAGCAAGTGAAGAGGGTAATGTAAGGAGAAAGTGATGTAATTTGTTGTTCGGAATTGTGGACAAATGGCTGATCGTTGGAAGCCATTGGGTGTTTGATAATACTATAATGGATTATAATGTGAATAAAAAAGTGATTGAGGTGATGTTGTGGCCGCAGTGAGGTGTGAAACTGCAGAAAATTCATAGTGTGATGGAACATGAGGCAATGGAGAACGCCGATGTTGTAATGGGGAGACTCGTTAGGTTATAAGTTGGCCACTTTTGTTCGTTCGTGTTCTTGTAAGTGCGTCATCCAACAGTGACCAAACAAAGGACACAACTAGTCTTGTGTTGCGCAACAGGCCTTGGCAAGTGGCAGTAAAGGGCATGTTTGGTCGATGTTGGGTTGTGAAAGAGTGTGGGATGTCATAATTGGTTGGATTTTGGTTTGTTGTGGCTGGACAGCCAGAACCAAGTAACAGAACAAATGACTAATCGTGTAACGATTTGATCAAAGTTGTTTGTCTACAACAACCCCACTAGCAGACTCAATTTGCACCATGTCCAGCAAGATTTAGACACATGGCAACAATGCTCACATAACAACTTCTACAATAGTTGTCTATGAAAAAAGATTGTATGTTGAGAATTTTTGGATAGTACGTGTTGTGTGAACAATGTCTTTGGTTCTTTATACGAGTGGAGTGAGATGCGACGCAAAGGCGCATAGACCAATTATCCGCGCCTTGGCTCCACATCGAGCGCAACGAGACGATTTTGAGAATTTGGCCATTTTTGGGCCATTTCGCTACATTAGAAAGAGTGCTTGTGGGGACAGTGGTTTAGGTATATAATGACTTGAGGGTTAGGTAACCGTGCTGTGTGCCGCGGGGAGTCCCTGCTGGGGACAAGACGCTGGGAACCCTATAACGAACATCCCGTTTTGCTGTCACTGCCTGCCTGCAAACTGTGCGCAAGGCAACGCCGGACCCAATCCGCCCTTCCGACTGACGCACCGCAAAGGCCGTTCTGCCAAGGGGCCCACCACGTCCGCGCCGCGTCGAGATCGATCAAGCGACCGTGCCGACTACGCCTGGCCATCCGCCGGAGGGATCGTCGATCCATCGCACGGGGCGCACGCGGAATAACCACGCGCCAGCACGTTCATCTCAAAGTAGCTATACCCCCTATTTTATATCCCAATGACTATAAAAGTCAAAATCACTTCGTAAGCCCCATGTCAAATTTGTGGGTTATTTGTTCCAATTGGTGCAATTGAAAAGATGTTTCAATTTGCGTAACCCAATGCATAGCCTCCCCAACCCGCGACTAGTTACAACCCGGCCCCAACAATATCATGATGGGCCAAAGGCAGTAAATCCTAGAGAGGGTTGGGGGGTCGGTCCAACTTTTGCCTCACAAAGGTTGCATCCATCGGCCCTAGGATTTACCCTCAGAAAATCGGATTTAGCAAATTGGCCAAATCTGGCACCCACACCCAACGGCTAAGGCAAGAGCCTCCAACCACGCCAAGCAAACGTCTGAGGGTCCTTTAGCTGGATGCCCTGCCTACCACCATCCAAAGATCGCCTTGATGTGCCATGCCTAGCAATTGAGTCGACTTGCATTCTAAACCTCATAATTTGGAGCCATACTATTGGACTTGGGCAGCCAACATTGGAGCCACTCTTGGTAACTTCCAAAGATCTACCGTGTAGAAGCAATGCAATTGAAACTGCTGGGCAATTATAAAGATTGTGGGTTGAACAAACATGAAAAATGTGCAATCAACAATGGGGCCTGTCTACAGGGCAGGGCCTACAGTGGTCAATGGCCACAAATTTGCAACCTGCAAAGGTGGTGGGTTTCAATTCTCCTCATTGAAGAGAATGTAAATGTAGGTGTAGAAATAGGGGTTGGGAGCACTACACATGCAATATTTTTGATAACATCGGGCTTCAATAGAGGCAAATAAGCTAGATTTGTTGTGCAATAGCATCCCTGTAGTGACATGGTTGAAGGTCAGCAATGGCACTAATGTGGAAGGATTTGGATGGGATGAAGTAATGGATTGTGACATATGCAAACAAGCTTCCACTCTATATAGAGCTAAGTGGATTGGACATCGAGGGCCATATAGAGCAGATCGGCTGCCCATCGTGGGCTTTAATACAGGTGGCCTGGCCTCCATGTCTGCAAATTCGTCTAGCAGCATGCTTGGCCATTCTCTCCCCATCGGCGCTTGGGAGATGCTAGGCACACCAATGCACTATCGCCACCACCGTTGTCAAGACAAGGAACCCAGCTATCCAAATTTCCCAAATTTCCCCTCCCTGGCATGGCTTCCGGTTTTGGTTTTCACCCGTCGATCCTCAGCGGGGATCTTCACCGGAGCGGGGGCGCCCGGGGCGCTTTTGTGCACGGATTAAACAACTGCCCGGTATTCTGAATATGGAGGTTTCAACTTTGAATATTGATTTCTGATTAAATTGGAATTTCGAATGTCTAGGTTCCGTATACTTTATGTGCTCACAAGGCCATGGAGTCCCTGGGCAGCCAGCCTCTATTTTGCAACCAGAAGTCTGTCCAGACAGACGTCTCTCTTACAATGGCAGAAATCCTGTGCTGCATCGAGCTGTTGTCACCACCGGCCCTGTCTCCTAACTGCTAGACATCGCGCGACTGTATGATTAGATGATGCTAGAATAGTTAAATAAACAAAAAATAGACTTAATTTAGAACTTAATAGTAAAAAAGAATCTGCTCAAACGGACAAGTATTGAAGAAGATATGGATGATTTTGTATAATAAGGTACATTAGACTTGATTTGAGAGACGGGAATGAAATTGGGTTTAATTATAGGACGGAAATAGACTTGTTGTACTACCACACTAATGTTGTCTATCATAAGGACGCACCATGTCTTATGGAAAGGTCTAGAACATTCTCAAGAGAATGAAAAGACCCATCATCCCCTTGAGAGGGAAGGCATAACGAAGTTATGCTATTTACTAGAAGATTTTGAACAATAAACTAATACAATACATTAGGGATGGTACCCGGGTACAGGAAACCCGGGTACCCAGGGTGGGTATTGATTTTTCCAGTACCCGCTTACCCGGGTACCCGCCAACCCTTGTACCCGGGTAGGCGGGTACGGGTACGTACCCGGGTACAGGCGGGTACTGCCGGGTACCCGGATTACCGGGGTACTGCCAGTACCCGGGTCCGGGTACGGACCCGGGTACAGCACTTTTGACCAGCGGTCGCCCGGTGCATAGCTTCGCACCACGCTGGCTTCCGAAGGTCGCCCCCGTCCACACTATGTGTGGCTGCGTCGCGATCGTGCACGGCGCCGATGCTCTCCACACACTCTTTTGTAGGCGGCGCGTTTGGAGGTCCAGGGGCGCCGGCGAGCCAGAATCGGGGGATCTGACGGGTTGGAACATCGACATGGTGCTGCTTGGTCGATCTTGTGGCGCCGGCGATCCGGAATCGGGGTATCTGATGGGTTGGAACATCTCTACGCACCTGCGGCAACCAGTTGTCTGCAGAAAATGCAGCTGGGTTCCGACGGGTTGGTCCTTAGGATATCGGCTGTGTTGCAGCCCTGGCGCCCGGCTGCCCTAGTTGGGGATTGCAGGTCGTCCGTTTCAATGCGAAACGGTTGGTGCGCACAGGACATGCCCAGCAACTTGAACTAGATGGATCGGCGATTGTTTTGGGGCGTTGTTGTCGTCGATGCCTTATAACTGCATAGTTGCATTGTCATTATTGTGGTGGTTGTTCTTTCCGGATCTCCAACGCGATCGTTGAACAAAAGGCCTCCAGCCCTTTCCGGATTGTGCCAGAAGAACGCACGGCTCGTGGAAGACAACGTCAGGGGAGGGGGCGCCGTCGTCGTCGCGGACTCCATTAGACAACAGCAGGCCAAGCGCGGCTGAGCGCGGCCAGCCAGCGCTGCGTCGGCGCAGGGGAACGTCTTTCGGTACCCGGGTACATACCTGGACCCGGGTACTGGTTGTACCCGGGTACCCAGTTTTTCGCGGGTACCCGGGTATTGGGTGTACCCGGGTTACCCGGATACACCCGGGTACCCAAGTTCTCGGAACTCCGGGTACCCGGGTCCGGTTTTGCCAGCCGGGGTACCATCCCTACAATACATGGACTACTATACAGAATAGTCGCCAGATCTCTAGAATATATTTGAGACATATATATGATATATTACTAAACATATTAACCCGACGGTATTTAAAATTTTCGCCTGGCAAGTCAAACATGCGTGCATGCACTACTGCAGCAAAGCACTGTGGCAGCCCTTGCGCGCATTGACGGCCTGCCACTTTTCGAGTTTGTCACCGTCCTGCCGCGCCACGCCTCGCCGCGCCCGCCACGGGCCGTTTGGCCAAAAAGAAAATTTCTGTCATGGACGATTGGCGTCTCTTGCCCCGGGCGCCGGCGAGGTTTGCCGGCATCGGCAGCAAAGCGGGCGTTGGGGTGGGGAGTCAGGCGACTTGCGGTCGCCAACAACCCAACATGCGACGAGGTTTGCGTCAACCAATGACAAAGTGTGGTTAGACGGACCTAAAACACCAGGCACCGCCGAGAGCCCAAAGGACAAGGGGCGTCCAGGCTTGCAAACCATGGCACCTAGCAGAGCACGGAGTGGCCAGCACAGCAGCGGGCTGCAGGAATGGGTGGCCAGGATGGGCAAACGAGTGCGCCCATCTTCCACACCGCCGGGGGATGTTTCAGGTGCGCAAATTACTTGACACCCTCGCAGGTCGCCGACGCCCATTCACACCACCTTGGAGGGGGCGTTCCAAAGTAGAGGTGGCCACCCGGATCCGTTAATAGCGGACAGAGGTTAATTTCCGTTAATTTTCTGTTAATTAACGGAAAATAACGAAAAAAGACAAAAATTAACCAAAAATTAGCGGATTTTTGGATTTTTTAGGGATTTTTGGGTTTTAGTCATACTTATAGTTTATGGAATTCGCTATTAGAGAGTATGTTTGTATTTTATTTCAACCTATGCATACTAGATTTTCAACTAGCCGCAGTTGTTGTGATTTTTTGGGTTTTTTTCGATTTTTTTGGATTTTTTTCGTTTTTTCTGAAATTTTCTCCCTTTTTCTTTAACGAAATTTAACGGACAGCTGATAAAAATTAACGAACCGGATTTAATGGACCGGATGGCACCTTTGAGTGGCCACCTCTATTCCAAAGAAGCACTTGCGGCCAGAATGGGCGTCCATGAGGTGTAGGGCATGGATGGCCCGCAGCTCCGGAGCTGCCCATTCATGCACCTACATTCCTGTGCCTGTTGCACCTCGCTGGTGCCCTTTGGTGCAACCGGAGGGGGGCCATTCTAGCCGACTGTGGAAGGTGCAAACGGGCGCCTGCGAGGGGCCAATCAGGCCGCTCCTCTAGTGCCTTGTGGGCGGCCAGTTGCGTTGCCTGTTGATGCCATTCTAGGCCACCGCGGCCGGCGCGAATCGGCGGCCGCGAAGCGCCGATCTGTGCACCCCTCCCACAGCTCGCGGGCAGCCAGCCGACCCGCAAGCGAGGGGCCATTCGAGTCCCCCACCAGCGCCTTGATTGGCCGCCCACGAGGCGTCAATCTTGGGGGGACTCTCACACCCTGCAGGCTCCCAGCTATGCTACCTGCAGTGGCGATTGCCTGCTATGGCATCCGCCAATCGGCAGTCAACCGAAGGGCAACAAGGGCGCCGGCAGCCAGCGCCTGGGTTGCCCCCCCCTTGTCCCTTGCCCTCGCTACTCCCAGAGTGCATAACTCATTCCAAGCGTGCTCCAATGCACTCCCCGGGCTCCTAGCTATGCTACCTGTAGCGGCAATCGCCTGCTATGGCGCCCGCCAATCGGCAGTCAATCACAGGGCGACGAAGGCGCCGGCAGCCAGCGCCTGGGCTACCCCCCCTTGGCCCTTGCCCTCGCCACTCCCAAAGTGTATAACTCATTCCAGGCACGCTCCAATGTGCTCCTTGGGCTCCCAGCTATGCTACCTGTAGCGGCGATCGCCTGCTATGGCGCCCGCCAATTGGCGGTCAATCGCAGGGCGACAAAGGCGCCGGCAGCCAGCGCCTAGGCTGCCCCGCCTTGGGCCTCGCCCTCGCCCCTCCCAGAATGCATAGCTTGTGGCAGGCGCGGTCCAATGCGCTCATGGGCGCTTGCTCATGCGCCATATCAACACAAATGAAAAAACATCCAAGAAAAAAATGTGTTGAACGGAAATGATGGGGTGGTTCGATGCCTTTCTGGGCGCCTCCCGACGGCGCCCAATCGCTGCCGATGGGCAGCCTCTCACACCTCGCGGTGTGGCGTCTCGGGGCGCTCGCTTTCCCTCTCGCTCGCTGTGGTGGGCCCTTGGGATCCGATGGATCGCCGGGGTGCGGCACAGGACCCGAAGGTCCGGCGGAATGGGCTCCTCGCGCTCGGTGGCGGCAAGCGCGGGTGCTGGGGTCCGAATGCAGTTACAAAAAGTCAGACAGGCGCGGTTTTGCCACTCCCACGCAGCGCAGCTGACTCACCCTACATTGGGTGGTCAGCACACCAGAAAATGTACTGTACAAAGGCAGAATGTAAAGTAAATGTACCGGCATGTCTCCACCAGTCCCAAGGAACTCACAACCACCCAGAATACTCCATAAATGAACAGCCAGGGCCACTAAATTGGCCCCAAGAAACCTGGCTGTAACTACCCCCAAGTAATTCCACAACAGGAAAGCAGAATTAATGCTGACATGCAATGAGAATCCTCGTCCAAAACAAACAGAAAAATAACCAATGGAAATAAGATCTGTCACAAATTATGGACACCATTAATAGAATTTATTTTCTGCTTGCACCTCCACTGTGCACGCCAAGGAGGACAAGGTGATGTCGGCTAAAAAGAAGCTCATTCGGTACCACTTGTTTTTTTTTATCAAACCACAGATTCTCAACACCATTTAATCTTGAGTAGGTGCTGAAACGCTATTACTTGCAAGGTACAAAAAGAAACATTGTAAAGGCTAACCGTGCAGTGCCCAGGGCACCAACTCGATTTGGTGCATGACATCAGCTTAATACACATAACTTAGATCCTAAAACATGAGTCCAAATGATTATGTTCCATCGCTCAAAATGTACTTTCGTTTTCACGCTGCCATGACTGCACCTATTGGTGCAATGCATCAATTGATGCACAAATTGGTGCAACGATCACTGCATTCAAACATCCAACAATTGGTGCATGAGTTCATGCACCGATTGGCATACTATTTCAAGCATTAACAACATCCTGAAAGCCAAATCCAGGTGATGGAAGGTCGCTGCGATTGAACATATTCAACTCATGTTCAAACTTGCTTATATTAAATTGCTTGCTAAGACCTCAAAGACTATTTCTATTTGGCTCTTGCACACTATACAATTGTATGTATTGTGTCACAACTATCAAAGAACATCTGGGTAGTCCAGCCGATCACACAATGCCACACCGTCGGGTTAATCAGAGGACCGTGCATGTGCAGTGCGCATGGATATCCGGCCTTGTTACTAGTATTATCAAGATATTTCCAGAACAAAGTCTTCGAGACTATATAAAAGGCCGTGTTACGCACCCGCAGCGCACCCCCGAGAGGGTGGCGCCGCGGGGCGCGCCCAGGACCTGCCCAGGCGGGTGAGACAGGCGAAGCACCCGAAACGGATTGTTACAACAGTACAATACTCCATATTTATGCCAGATTATTTAATTGTCTTTTTAATGTGGTAGGCCCATTTTAACTCTACAATAAAGTAACGAATGTTCCCATAAATCCCTTAGCACATAAAGACAATCCCTTAGGCTCCCATGGCCATGTCTCAATACCCCAAGGAACCGAGAGAAAACAAACGCTACCCACTTCATCTTAGTGCACCGAGACCCAATAGCTACATGTTGTGTCCCAAAGTTCCCAATGGTCAAATGTTCACAACAGGCCGAGTCTTTCAACTCAACACTTGCATCTACCGTTTCCAAGTCTTGTGAACCTCAAGCATTGTAAGAGCATTCTTTCTCCAAGCGGATTCTACGACTCTAAGGTGGGCACGCTCAAGTCTACGGGACTTCGAGCCGAGTCAATGCAAGATGGGACATTGAATTGATTAAATGGAGTTCGATCGAGCTTCACAGCGACAGAGCTGATGACATCAGAAATGGTTTCATTGAGGGGGACGAGAACTTTGCGCCTTCGCAGAAGCCTTTGGTCGATTGTGATGACGGTAGTGATGAAGTTAGCAGCGGCAGCGAGGGGGAGTGGATTAACGTGGAGTGACTCCTCTGTGCGCTGTGGCAATTACTCCAATTTGCAATCAATGCGGCCTTGCATGATAAGGCCAAAGATGCATGCATCAATCAACGGACTATTGAAGCACTGTTGGTAGAGAAGCACGCAGGCTTGTCTGCCTGCGTATGTAGTTGGAGGAAGCATTACACCACAAAATGTATCTCTAGGTCCATGGGCAAACCATACTCAGTGGGCAATTGAAGCATTGTGGCGTGCTGCCAGACGTGCTATCGACATTTTGTGATGGGCACTGGAGAGGTGGCAGCAACAATGAAGGAGGCACTCAACATTGATATTAGGATAAAACCATCACAAGTAGCAGTGGAGGCAATGGTGTTGCCATCCTATGAGTGGGGCTGATAATGTTATGCCAGTGGCTTGATACAGACCCAATGAGTTGCAATCAGGTAGAGAAATAATCTACCTTGTGGATATTATTCTCTATGCAGTTGCCAAACTGCATTGGCCTATTATCGGCCCAATTGGCATGCATTACACTTGCACACGCGGAGGCCAGAGGATGTTGCAACCATAACTCTTGGTTGTGCAATGTGGAATAGTACCCCAGAAGTAGTTGTATTGCACCTTCGAAAGCAAGCCCTAAGCCTGCCTATTTGCCAAATCGACATTGTCAATCCCACATGGAGTTAAAAGCAACCTAGCAGGAATGAAGTTATTGGCATACTATTTACCATAAGAGGAGCAACAAGTGTCATGGGCATCTCAAACTGGTGCTATAGGCATGCTCCAAGAATAGGTGTGTGCTTGTGGGGGATGGTTTACTACAACTTGGCTATGTTTAACATGGCTTGGAAGCAGCTAATGCATTTGGAACTAACAAACCACCCATAGCAATTGCAACTAGCTTTAATATCCGTACTGATATGGGCTTTCATGTTGCGGTGCAACATCTGATTGCACACATTGGAGAGGCCAGAGATATGGGGGAAAAAGACTAAAGAGGTATGGTAGGCATCCTAATATGACTACCTACATACTTGACCTCAAGTCAATGCATGGGAAAGCAAGAAAATATACATATCTTATTTTGGAACCAAAACTTGCAATAGGTACTAATGTATGCACCCTTTGTCAATGTTACTCAAAACATTTTATTCTAGGTAAGTCTCCAATACAACAAGAGGGTTTTGGGACTTGATATTCTGTTGTAATATATTGATATCTTCATCATAGACAAGTCAAAATTCAGTTTGCTATCAAAATACTTGCGGGCAAAAAAGAGAATAATAAATTTGCACAAGTATGCATAACATCAAGCAAAATTCAATTGCTATTAACTTGAAACATACTCTCTTGTACACATGTACTTTAGTCTAAAAACCAAATTTTTGATAGCGATACCAAGCAAGTGAATAAATTTGGGGCAAGCCACTGCTCACTACAGGAAAAGGGGCCCGTCTGCGCAGTTTGCGAGCAGCTTTGATGCGTCTGAGTGCGGCCGGGCGTGTCTACGCAACACACGGATGTGTCCGAGTGGCCACTGACAAGCCTTCCAAGGCCTCGAATGGTTCTGGGTGTCCCCCGGACACTCGCAAAGTGTCCAAAGGTGCTCGGACGCGTCCAGAGCGTCCGAGGCCTTGGAAGGCTTTTCAATGGCCCGCTCAGACATATCTCCGCGCTGCGCGGACGCGCCCGGATGTACTTAGAGTTTGAGCCTTAGATGCGTCCAGACCGTCATAGGCCTTGGAAGTTGTGTCAGGGCCATACGCAGAAGATTGGAAACACGTGGACAGTTTAAGTGCGTACAGGGAATGGCCCAACACAGATACAATATGGCATTTGTGCCCGACTCACAATGTCATCATTTTGCATTCGCAGTTCTTCAATCAGTATGACACCCCCTCTTGCGTTTGGCATCCTGAGAGCATGTGCAGGAGTAGTCCACTCCTAGGGAGGCTTGCGGGGGACTGGCTGGCTATGAGTGCGCGGCAACCGATGGGTGGATGGGGAGGATCACGAGCGTCCAATGCGCCTGGATAGCACGAAGCACTGCAAGGCAGACGGTGCCCATTCGGTGGATATGGTGGCGGGTGCTGGAAATGGTCGCCGTGGAGCATGATCGGGGAGCAAATCATGAGGCGATGAGGGTGGCGGGAGGCGGGTTCTATCGGCCTCCCTTCTCAAGTGGGTTCGATTGCATTGTCTTTCAATGTTTGTTGGAAGTTCGGATACAATGTGGGTTATTCTCCGGACGGCGCCCCTTGCAAGAAACAAAGCCTGCACAAAACAAAATGAAAATAGGCTATAAAATTGTTTTTCTGAATCGCGCTCAACATTGGCAAAAACGCACCTTGCACAATCGCCAACCACCACATAATCCCCCCCACCAACCCACGATATCACCACCACTGTGAGGGCCCCCCCTCCCCCGCCATGTAACCCCACAAATTGCGCCTCCCACTACCTGGCGGCCAGCGGCACAAAGGCGACAACCAAGCACTAGTGGCCGGCTTGCCTTTGGAGGGTTTGAGCAACATAAGGGCCAATTTGCATGGATTTACGGAACTAAGGGGATGTGGAAGGGGAGGTGGGAGTGGAAGTGATGTTGGAGGTGCAGGGCACCATGATGTGAGGGCGCAAGCAAGGGAGCCCTACGAAATTGGCCTCGGAACGCAGTCTAATGTGCATGTTGCCACCCTAGAACTGAAATCCCACCACCTTGATCAGGCTAATTTGGGTGGATTAGTGGAATCGTGTGGAGTTGGGAGTGGAAGTGGGAGTGGAAGTGGGGGCTGGGTTGTTTTTGGGGTGGTAACAAGGCCCCTAACGAGGATGCCCCCACAAGGCGATCCAATATGCAAAGGGCATCATTAGAATTAGAGTCTGGCCACCATGGCCTTGGCCGATCTTGGCCTAAAAATTTGAATATTATAATAATGAAAGGCTCGGGGGATGGGAAAGGAATAAGAGAACAATTGTTCTCTTGCTCCTATTCAACTTTGCCAGATCCATATTGTGGGTTGGGCTATTAGGGGGTTTTAAGAGTTAGGCGCCACAAAGATGTGATGGTGGCAAAGTCCCCCTCCACCCCTCATTGGTTACAGAAGATGTGTTGTGAGGGCTTGATGAGGTGTACTACAAACACGCAACACCCAAGGTGGAGGACTTGGTGTCTGACCTCTTGGATCCGGAAGGGGTGATGGCACTCCATGCCATCACCCTAAGCAAAAAGAGGGTAAAGATGTAGATGACACAACACAAGACACTACGGAGGTTGTGTCTACCAAAAACTTGGCAGAATTAGGTATTTTTTGCATGAGCTAGTTCTGTGATTGATAGATTATGACAATGAATGTTTTTGTAATTAATTGATATACTTGTAAACAAATTGGTTGGGTGGTTAATTTGTTTGTTACTTGCATTGTGTGTGTTGTTCATTGCATCTTTGCTTTTTGATCTCTCTCAACCGCAAGTTCACATACTGATTCACTATCCTGAGACATACTTTTTGATGTGCAAGAACTGAATTTGTGTTATAATTGCACCTATTTAGGTACATTGCTACCAGCACTTGGGCGTCTGACGCACATCCCCTAATTCAAGGGAGGACTACGATGACGAGATCCCATGCCAAGGGAAGGAATGGGGGATTGACAAAGCAACACTACGGTGTTACCACCCCTTCCACACAACTACGCATGAGGATAGGTGGACGGTAACTTTTAATGCAGTTGTGGATGCGTTGTATTGCATGGCTGTGGCTAGCACACCAAATTTCGCAAAAGATGAAAAAACTCACTTGCATGCAAATTGATAGACAACTTTTAGTAAAAATGTTTAAAAATGGAAAATTGGCATTCTTGCCAATTTTCCATCATCAAGTGAAGTTGTTGTGCCGATTTTTCATTTTGAGCATGATAAGCAACACCATCCAAAATTGCAAAATGGATTTCTGGCCGCCAAATTTCCAAATTGTACCTTTTATTCACCTTGTTGTGCCGGTTTCCCATTTGATGAAAAAATAGGAAAGTTTGCCGGATTTCCAAAATACTTCAATTCTTAATGTAATTATTGTATTGACCACAACATGTCTTGCCTAGTGCTGGAAGTTGTATAGGGGTCATGCAAATTTTTCATAGTATTTATAGCGTATTCCATCTAGCATTGTATTTGTCTTAACTTCATTTGTATTTGCATTTCCTTGGGTGTGTATTTCAGAAATACATTGGGAGAATCTCCCAAGGTGTTATAATATAACATGATATGAAGGCAGCTACCGAGTGGCATATTTTTCTGATGTGATGTGGTTGTGGGGTAGAAGGAATGTTTTTTAATCTCCAAGGAATGCATGATTTTAGGGTCTGCTAAACTTATTTGGGATTTATAGAACTTTCATATTGTTGTGAGCCGGTAGTTTTGAGTGGCTGAAAACTGACCCTTTGACGCTCATTGGGGATCAAAGCCCATAAAGATACGTAGAATTGACTAGATATATGTAACAATATTGCATGGGATCCATGTCTCGCAAGCACCCAAATATATTGCTTGTTTATTCTAATAGGTTGGACCTTCTAACAAAACCCAACTTACCATTGTGGTACACCTATTTGCTTTGAACTTTATAGCCACTATCGCCCAAAATATGGGCAAAAAATTATATAACATTTTTAGAAAAGATTATAAGCTTGCATATCTCCACGCGTTGCATATATGGCATGCCCTAATTGACCTAGCTTTGTGGCACTATATGGGCGGGCAGACTACTCCAATAGTGGTGAATGGGCTGAGAGTTAGTACAAAGCAAAGAAGTTTAAAGCTAACTAATGCGAGATTGAGGCGCACTAAAATCGAGCCCCATGGATTTGAATAATGAACAAAACGTTAAGGGCCAATGGCAGCATATGAAACATGCAACACAATTTGCAAGAACGCTGGCAGCAACTAGTAGAGTACTTAATGTGTTGATTATTATACCAAACAATGCATCCATTCGGTACAGATGCCATACAATTGTGGATGCATCAGTGCGGCAATGGGTGTACTGAATACGGCACAGGAAAGAACTGAGGACATTGTTGATGGTCGTTATTGCCAATGTTGAGAAGGGCAAGATTGCAGGTGTAGCATGAGACAAAAGTGGGGGGTATGGAGTTGCGAACATGTAGTTAATGAATATGGAAAAGGGTGGGTCTGAAGTGGTAAAGTACAAATTGAATTGGATTGTTTATAGCAAATTGACGTTGTGGGCAAGGGTTGGGAAGTAGTTGTAAGTTGCATAAATTGGCGTTGCTTGGGGGGTTGGATGCATGAGCATGAGCTTGAAATTACAAGCGGCCTCTGACTTTGTTGTGCTATTTTGTGCTGGTGCTTTGTGTAATCCCGTTGGGCCATCTTCATTTTTTTTTCTGGCAGCCGCCTGGCCTTGCTGTGCGTAACAACAGTAGTGCCATAGTCAAGGGTCCTAAATTTTGTGTCTCTGGTAAATGTCCGCAATCAGCGCTCCGCGTGCCCCAAGCAGGAAGGAGCATGCCTAGAAGGAGCTACAAGACATTGGCGATGAGCGATCTGAGTGTGGTCTTTGGGGAGTCAGGAGGCGGGCGACCTCACAGCAGTCAGGCACGACGCATTGTGAGAACGGGTGGCAGGCTGGGGTCGCGCGGGGAAGGCGTTGCTGGAGGCGTCAATGCAAGGCGTGTGGGAAGGGGGCCAGGTAGGGGAGCATGGGGGAGGCGCAGCGTAGGAGGCGCGGAGTGGGAGGGGAGGTTGAGGCAGAGGGTGGGCGATGTTTAGGTGGGAGAGGGCGACGGCCTTGGAATTGGCAGTTCGTTGTGGCATCGCTTGCTGCAAAGGTGTGCAAGATTGTGGGTAAACGGCAAGTGGCATGTTCAAAAAGTGATCGGGTGAGGCTAGGAGCGGAGAATGGCAAGCTGGGCCTGTCGAAACGGGCCCCCCGGTGAATTGCGCAGGGACGCCAGGGGTGGCGCGATCCATGCAGTCAACAACTGCAAGTGTGGCACCTCGCAGGTGGCCATGCATGCCGTTCCCAGCCACAGCGATCGGCAGCAACGGGGAGGAAGAGGGAGTGGGTGGAGGCAATAGAATGCCGCTGGGGTTGAGGCGAGAAGATGGAGATTGAGAGGCGGCGCGCGGCAGCAAGGAAGGTGGATGGCTGGAGCGGCAATGAGTGGATGGCTAACGAGCACAGTCGGCGGAGCAGGTGGCGAAGCGCAGGAAGGCTGGTTAGAGGTGGCGTTGCAGAAACGGGCTGTTAGAATTGGCAGGGATGGTGCAGGAGCTATGCCCTCAAGAGGGGAGGCGGGGCCCCCTTGCGGTGGAGGCATGGAGCGGTGAGGCAGAGGGCAATGGCAGCGGCAGGAGGGAGGTCGAGGCGCTCGGATCTAAGGAGGGGGCCCTGCGGGAATGGCTGGCCATGGAGGGCGGGTTTGAGGCAGGGACTTCGGGGGGAGCCCATCAATGGCGAGAGTTGCTAGTGGCAAAACGGCGCCCGCCGTGTATCCATTGGATACACGGCGGGCGCCGAGTTGCCAGTGGCGAAACGGCGCCCGCCGTGTATCCATTG